>JAQHUG010000156.1:2327552-2352250 GCA_028555095.1 Dicrostonyx torquatus
GGAGAAGATGAGCAAGGAAGTCAGGTCTGTGAGGGACTGGCCCATCAACTGAGACAGTGTGCCTGATCTACTGGGAGCTCATCAAATCCAGGTGGACCAGGACTGAATGAGCATATGACCAAACCAGAGTCACTGAATATGGCTGCCAAAGGGGGCTGACTGAGAAACCAATGATAATGGCACAAGGACCTATCTCTTCTGCATGCAGTGGCTTTTTGGGAACCTAGTCTATATGGTTGCACAACTTCTTAGGCCAGGATGGAGAGGGGAGGGCCTTGGTCTTCCCACAGGGCAGGGTACCCTGCCCCCTCTTAAGGAAGCAGGGGGAGGGAGGAGTGATACTGGGGGAGCGGGAGGGCCGGGGACAAGGGGAGTAAATACAAATTTCTCTTTTAACAATAAAAAAAAATAAAATAAAAGAAAGATAGCTTACAAACTTTAAGTAAAATATCCAATGGCTATGGTCCTATTTATTGTTGCTTACAGGGGATCGTGAGCCCCTCAATGAGATTATTAAGGGGATTAATGATTCTAACTCCCCCCAGGATGCTCACAGAAGCAGCTAAACAAAATACTGGCTCTAAAAAAGCATACATTTAATGTGCCCATACAATACAACTTCAAAAAATAAAATTGGGAGTGTTTTACCCTGAGCCACCACATAATTCCTTAAACCATGTCCTTTTTAATCTACACATCTTAAATGTGAATTTAATGAGCAATCTGCCATGGAGAGATTTTGGCATGATGGCACCAAGGCGACCTTCACTAACGCAAGGTAGAAAGACTCTTGCACTGGATTATGGGAAGGTCCCAACCCTGCATTAATATGTGGTTGAGGATATGTCTGTGTTTCTTCACAGGAGGATGGTGAAGCACAATGACTTCCGAAATATCTAGTTCAAGGTGTACAGCAGAAGGATTTCACCCTGGCGGTCGCTGATGCGCCCACAGGAGAGTCAAAATGAGGTTCCGAAATCTGTGTTCCTGACATTCTAAGTCCATCATGCTGCATTCTGAGAAGGAAAAAAAGATCATGGTGACGACTGGAGAGTCCCAGTTTCTTGATGGACCTACTGCACAAACTTCCAGACCTTGATGTGTGTTGTTTGCTTTTGAGATGACCCAGGATTTCTGACTGAATGTTTGGCAGTTTATCCGTACTATATCTTGGGATACAGAATTCACTTTGCCAGTATGGTATTCAATCGGCTGTTAAAATAAAAGACCTAAAACCTAAGGCCTCAAATTTCCCCTCTGGGGGAAAAAAGAGTAGTAACAAATAGTGACCAAATCCCCTCTTCAGAAATGAGACAGACAGCCTAAAGGGTTTTAAGGCTGCTGCTCGGAACCTGGGACAACTCAGACTTATCCTTGAAACCTAAAAGCAATAAGCCAGATGGACTAAAGGAGAAAAATAAAGGCTCATAACTCACCCATCACAGAAACCTTTTCTTGTCTTTTGATTAGAACAATTTAAGGAAATTGTGATTTAACAAATTGCATGTTTATTGTTAATTTGTATGCTATAATTATGATATTGACCTGTTGTGATTTGACAAATTACATGTCTGTTGCTACATCCTGTGCTAAAAGTACAATATTGACCTGTTAATGTTTGCAACTGCTTTAGTTCATCATGAAGACGCTACTGTTTGGAAAAAGGCTAGAGCTTGTCTGAGAGAATTTTGATATTGCCAACAAGTTCTTAGATGTGATATGTTTAAAAGACAAATATCGATTTTGATTGTAACTAAAAACTGTTGGGGAAATCCTAGACCAATTTAAAAAGGCAGCCCCACCTCTAATCATCCTCCACTCCATTATTAAGAGATATTTCAACCATAGGAGCATATATATCACAAAGCATTATCTGCTTGCATATGATTATCTAGTTCTTGGTATACTCTCTTGACAAAAAGTTGGCTCAAAGGTGGACAGCACCTAGAGATGCTTTCTCTTTAACCCTTTATTAACAGAGGCTGGTAGCCAGGGATGGGTAAGATCTGCGCCCCCCCCCAGGCAATCTAAGACAGGACATACATGACAGAATGTATAAATCGATGACAGGTAAAACTGGAAAATGGGAAAATGACCCCCATGGCAGGCACAGTCATCTTTCCTGAAGCAGAAGCATAGGCTTTATTAAATATAATAAAAAGAAAGGAATTATTGGGGAACACACAGAATTGCCATCCTGTTACTCTCCTGTGTCTCTGTGTTTCTTTCTTATAGCTGTTCTTCCTACTTAACATTTCTAAACCTCATGTTCCTATGATGGAAAATAGGAGCTCGCCGTGGCTAGGATCATGGTAGAAGTCACCCCAAAATGTGGCTTATGACAACCCACATATAAAAAGGCAGCCCCAGCATTGTTACAGGAAAATACAGGAGGAAACACAGTGGGCTTGGATTTGTTGATGACATTTCAGATATAACTTGAAAATTGAAATGAACAATTATAAAATTGGATTTTTTAATTAAAATAGAAAATTTTGCTTTTTAAAATATACCATCAAAAATTAAAAATTCAAGTATAGCTTATTAAAAATATCTTAATACTCTCTTGAGTGGTAAAAGATTGGTTGTAAACTCTTAAAATAATAGAATTAAGCAATTTGCATGAAAATGGGTCCAGGGGCTGAAGGACACTCTATGGTGAATACTATATAGCTATAGCAAGCTAACAAACATTAAAATTCACTCACTGCAACCATTACTCAGTAAAGAACATAAAACTCAAATTATGAAATGTCATTGCACAGCTGTTAGGAATCTTATACTCTAGAGCTCTAATAGTGATAATTGCTAACAGAGTTCAGAGAGAGTGCCATAGTTATATCCAATCTCAAAAACAAACAAAACATATGAAGAAAGTTTGGCAGATTTTGCAAGCTAAAGAATAGTCTTTCAGAGGCAGGTGAAACTCTGTGAGTTCGACGCCAGCCTAATCTACAAGAACTAGTTCTAGGACAGGCCTTAAAGCTACTAAGAAATCCTATCTCTAAAAAGAAAAAGAAAAAAATATGTTGCTTTATTTCTGGGCTAACGAGATGGCTTGGTGGTTAAGAGCACTGACTGCTCTTCCAGAAGTCCTGAGTTCAATTCCCAGCAACCACATGGTGGCTCACAGCCATCTGTAATGAGACCTGGCGCCCCCTTCTGGTATGTGGGCACACTTGGAAGGAATGCTGTGTACAATAAATAAATAAAAATAAAAAAAGAATAGTCTTTCTACATGATTGTTGTACTCATACTTAGCAGTTCAATTTGAAAACTTATTTCCAAAGATAGTGGTTTTTCTAGCAATTTATTTTCTGTTGACAAAAAGTGTAAGTGATTGAGACAACCTTCAGTAGTGAGTAAATGGCCTGCTTCATCAGCAGCACTGAAAATGGAATTCAGCAGTAAATGAATGCACTACCAAGCTGGGAAGCAACTGAGTAAACAGCATGCTGATTGGTGAAGAGAAACTAGCCTGAGAGAAACCACAAAGTGCTCATGTCTCATTGCACCACATTCTGGAAAAACAAAACTGAAGTAGTTTTTCAAAAGTTTCAGTCATTTCCTGAGAAGGGAGAAAGGCACTGGGATGAAGCAGGAGGAGGAGGAAGGATATATAGAATGTTCTTCACATCATTAGTCATAATACACACAATACACACAAATTAAAAAGGAGTATCAGGAACAAGGGAGCCTCATGGAGGAGTCAGTGTGAGAGGCTGCAGTCGATTACATATGCACCATACAGGTAGCTAGGTCACTGCTGGGATTGTGTAGATGTGACGCTGGCTTTTCTAGTTGTTGAAAAGAGTGTTGCCCTTGTGGAGAAAGGCCAATAAGAATAAGAAGGAAGAATTAAAGTGGTCATGTGACAGCAAATTACAGTGAAGTCATTAGTATCTGCCATTCAGATTAACATAGATACAAATGGGAACACAGAGAAGTATTTGCATATCTCAGCCTGGAACAGACAGGATACACAGAGGCATTCCTATGCTTTCCCAGCTGAGAAAACTTGAAGAACAGGAACCCAGAAAGCACCAGGGACACTGACCCCCTAAATCCATAGTTATAACATCATTTTGAAGAAAATATGACCAGAAATATTTAGAACAAGGTATGATTCTAAATCATAGAAAGACATAAAAGTCATGGAGTGTTGTGTACTGCCAGCAGGAAAAGTACTTCAAAAGATATTGACACATGTCCAAATATCAGTGTGGTGGGGTGGGGAGGAGGAGAAGAGCTATGTGAGAAGAGTTTTGAATGACCATTGAGAACTTGATTCACTAAATGAGGTGTTGGGATAAAGAAACAAGGCATTAAATAGATAATACTGACATTAAAAATTAAACAAACTAATCAATAGGAGAGAAATAGAAAATTTACAATACATAAAACAGGTATATTATTTTTGTAGATTCTTTCCCTTAGATAATTTACCTAATTCTAAAATGCTACTTTATTAGAAGAAACTATCACATGAATTTCTAAGATTGTTGAAAACATAAGCAAACTTTTAAAGACTGAAATTAACTGGCAGCCCAACCTCCCTGCTCTCTTTGCCATTCCAAATAATGATTATAATATAGCTATTGACATAAAGGACTGCTTTTTCCTAATTCCTCTACATCATAACGACAAGCAGAGATTTGCTTTCTCAATCCCAGCTGAGAATAACAGACACCCAATACAGAGATACCATTGAACAGTATTACTACAAAGGAAAGAAAAATAGTCCAATAATTTGTGAAGTTTGTGTGGGAAACTTTAAAACCAGGAGTAAAAGACTGCTACATTGTCTATTATATAGATGGCATTTTAACTGGGCATTCTAACATAGACTATTTAAAAATTTGCTGACAAAGACTACAAAACTCCTACTTACAAAAGGGCTATAAATAGCTGCTGAAAAGATACAATATCAGGAGACTTATATGTTCCAGGAACACACTGTAAGTAATAATACAATAAAGCCACAAAAGTTATAATACAAATTCCCAATTCCTCCAACTTTATCTCTTATACAGACTTGTTGAAGGGGACTGGATGGGATGGTAAAGAGGCACCAACCATGTTGCCTCCCATAGTGGAACACCTCAGAGTGAGGACTGCGCGATAGCATAGGGTCCTGATGAACCAGTCAGCATGTGGTGACTTTCTTTTTCTTTTTTTTTTTTTTAGAGTAAAGTTAAACGTTTATTAGGGTTATGGAGGGGAAAGGGGAAATGGGAGAAGAAGAAGAGAGACAGAGAGAGAGAAGGAGAAAGAGAGGAGACAGAGGAGAGACAGACAGAACCTGCCTTTCCGAGAGGAAAACAGGGAAGAGCTGTGGTGACTTTCTTAATCCGTAATCTAAGTGAGCCAGGGCAGGAGCCTGAAGCAGGTATCTGAATGCTCATTTACTTGCTTGCTTTTATGGCATTTTAAGCTTACTTTCGTACATAATTCAAGACTGCCTGTCCAGGAGTTTTACTGCCCACAACAGTGTGAGGCCTCTCAAATAAATAATTAATCAAGAAAATGCTCCTTGGACATATCCAGAGACCAATATGATGGAGGTAATTCCTCAATTGAGGTTCCCTAAACAAAGGTGATTCTGCTTTGCATGAAGTTGACAAAAATAATCAGCACAACTGAACCTTCATTAATTGACACAGAAACACATCATTATACAGTCCTACTCTTTCCCAGTCCTCAAGACCACATTTATAAAAGTTTCACATTTATGTTTTACATTCCAACTATTCAAAAGCACAAGTTCTTTTCATAAACGCAAAGGCTTTTAACTGTGGCCCCCTATAAAATTAGAAGCAAGTTACAAACTTAACCTGAGAGGGAAGGACCAGTGCATAGTCACAGTCTGAGCAAAGTAAAACCAATACTCAGCAGTATGAATCAAAACTTCAAGCTTATTATATTATTAAAACAGACCTTTATAAATAATTATTATAGTATTATTATGCCAGACTTTTAGCCTCAGCAGACCAGTAAAACAAAGGCTTTACTTTCACAGATTATTAATTCATCATACCACACAACTGATTTTCCAAGACGTTTTTTGCTTGCTTACTTTTTGTTTTTTTTTTCTTCAGTTCTCTAAGAATTTAACACATGTTTTGATCAAATTTGCCCTTCCTCTAATTACTTCAAGATCCATCCCAACTTTATTCCTTGTCTAACTTTGTGTCTTATTCCTTTACACTCACACATCCGGTTTCTACTCTCCAAACAAGTGGATCTCGCTCTTCCCAGTGCTGTGGCACTTCAATACAGTTCTTCATGTTGTGATAACCTCCAATCGCATTCTTGTTGCTACTTCTGTGATTTTATACCAGGGACCTCTGAGTGCCAGCCTCCATGTCTTCTCAGGCTTCAGAAGAAGACTCACAGCAAGCACGGGACTTAGATATGAGGGTGAAAATAAATTCTCCACTATGTACTTTCCGGCATCGGTTTTTTTTTTTATTCTTCTCCTACTGTCCTCCTCTTGTTCTGTAACATTTGTCTCTTAAGGGGATCCCAGGCATTCACAAGGATGTCCCAGCTAGGTACTTTGGGTAGCAGAGGAGTGGGTGCCTGAACTGAACTTGTCCCATAGTTACTTTGTTGAATATCTTAATCGTCACCATAGAAATTTCGCATGATGGATGGAGATAGAGCCAGAGATCCACATTCACATCAGAACAAGGGATCGAGCTACCAAGGTCCAGTGGAAGAGCAGAAGGAGGGAGAAGATGAGCAAGGAAGTCAGGACCGTGAGGGACTGGCCCACCAACAGAGACAGTGTGCTCGATCTATTGGGAGCTCATCAAATCCAGCTGGACCAAGATTGAATGAGCATATGACCTAACTGGACTCTATGAATGTGACTGCCAGTGGGGACTGACTGAGAAGCCAGATAATGGCACTGGGACCTATCTCTTCTGCATGTATTGACTATTTGGGAACTTATTCTATATGGATGCACATCTTCTTAGACCGAGATGGAGGGGGGCGGGCCTTGGGCTTCCCATAGGGCAGGGTATCCTGCCCCATCTTAAGGAAGCAGGGGGAGGGCGGTGGGGTAGTGGGGGAGTGGGAGGGCCGGGAACAAGGGGAGTAAATGTAAATTTTTCTTTTAACAATAAAAAAAATTAAAAAAAAACATTTGCAGTTTATATACACACGCAAAACAAAGGCAATTTTCTGAGCTTGAATGTCTCTTTCTTTGGAGGTCACAAATGTGATCTAAATGAAAGACTCCTTTCCTGACTTCATGTTCTGCCAAATGGTTCCAGAGAGGTGGCTTCTTATGTATCCCAAGGAACAGAATGGAGATATGGCTGTGGTAAATAAGGTTACTGACTACGTAACTGAATTTCCCACTGGAGGTACATCTCTCCACGAAGTATGGGGGGATGAACCAATCCACCAGTATATGGGAAAGAATTGTGCCCAATAATCTATACTCTGCTGAATCTTGAACCATGAGAGAGTGTTTATGGCTTCACAAGAGATCTACTGTAAGACTCAGACAATGTACAAAAGGTAGTAGGCCCAGTGCCTTGTGAACTGGGTTTATCTCCATCAGAACACATTCATCCTAGTGGGTCAGCCTTCTTATCTATCAGCTGAAATCTCACTGAATGACTCCTATGGAGCACAACAATTTTGCTAATATTATGAATCATAACGTAAATTTCTATGTTTTCTGATGAGTCTTAGGCAACTCCTGCAAAAGGATTGTTTGATGCCCAAAGGGGTTGTGACCCAAAGATTGGGAACCTCTCCTCTATACAGTCTTGATATGTTGCCCTCCACAGGAGTCAACTTGTCAGAGGCAACTTTATTAAGTGAACTAACTCTCTTCCCATTAATAATAATTTGTCAATATCTCTTTGAGTAAAGATTGGCCACTGTGTCCATTCTCCATGCTGGGATTTGGCCTTCCTTGAGTTTGCACAGGTTGGAATATGTCATGATAACTACTGTGAGTTTGTATGCTTAGATGCCCTGTTGTGGCCCAAAGACTGGTGCTTTGTATTTTTCTGCCAGCTCTGGCTCTAACACTCTTACTGTTCCCTTTTTGAGATGATTCCTGACCCTTGGGAGAAAGGGGGTATGACACGTATATTCTATTTAGATCTGATAATTCTAAAATCTCTTATTCTACGTACTTTGGCCAGTTGGTGTATTAACTATTACCTAATACAAATGAAAGTTTCTCTGATGAGATTGAGAAATTCATTAATCCATGGGTTCCAGAGTTCAGTTTTAGGAAGATTCTGTGAAGAAAGTTTGGATGCTGACAGATTTGAATGTGAGTCCCCAAAACACATGTGTTGGATGTTCTTCCCCCACCCACAGATAAATTAAGGATGATATATGAACGTGAAGCCTTTGAGAAAAAAAGATGGTTCAATCACCCACACGTAAACTTCAGAACACAGGGTTTCAGCATTCAGACCCGGAAAGCAGACTTGCTCCTCTTACTGTATACTGCCCACTTATGTAAATGCAACAAAAGTGCAGAAACATGGCAACAGAAGGAATTCAAGTCAAATTTTTACTACACGGCAAGAATAAGGTCTTTACCACAGGCCACTCATGCTTCCCCACTTCCCAAACGTAAGAGGCTCACTTCTTCGCTTATAATTGACTCAATATCTAGTACACAACTACTAAAACAGAAAATAAAGTAAGACAATGTGCGTATTAATATAACCATCAGGAGTATAACAGAGAGTGACACAATAAAAACCAGAGAATTTATATCACAATCATTTAATACATGCAAACCACAGAAAAATAACTTCTTCAAAAAGAGGTATGTTAATTTATCTCATTTTTGGTGGCTACATTGCTTTGGGGCCTGTTGCTAAGCACCATTTTTTGTTTGGTGTCACGGAGTGACTCTCTGATGGCCACAGAAAGACACAAGGAGACCATGACTCTACTTTTCCCCTAAATCACATACTTCTATGACCTGAGATTTCTAATAGTCCTTAGATCCTAAAGGCTTTGCCATTACCCAGTAGCTGGTGACCAACAATTTATACTACTAGGGTCTTTGAGGAATAATTAAGAGTTCAAACCACAGTTATGCATGAATGTATTGCTTAATATTTTGTGTTTTTCTTAAAGCCATGCCAAACAGAAATCCTTAATCAAATTGATTTTGAGAAGTATTTTTGTACATAAACAAACATGAATCTAACCTTTTGCAAGTGATGACCATCGTATAAAAGAAGCATAAAAAAATAGCAATTCTTTTGCTATTTTGTACTCTCACAATGTTTAGCCATCAAGAAAATAACATTGAAATACTTTGCTTGGAAGACTTTCTGTCATTTCTATCTTTCTCTCCCTCCCCCTCCCTCCATGCTTTCCTTGTTTTCCTGCTGCACTTGCTCTTCCACGTTTTCATCCTTCAAACTATTTTATCATAATCTCATCACCTCTGTTACTCCAGAATTTTCCTCCAGTCTATGGGTGCTCTTTTTTAGTTATATGGAATCAAACATTTAAAAGAGGATTATATATATTTTCTTACAAATAACTTATCACTGATATGGGATAGATTATTTTCAAGCTGCCTTGTCTACAGCACAAAAATAGGTAAGACTAGCTTAAATGCCACCTCCAGATATATTCTAAATCTTAAAAATTATGATAATTAACAGAGCACGTTAGTCATGAAAAATCACATCCTCAGACTTTGATAAGAATCCATGTTTTTGATAATTGGAGGGCTGTTACGTGCTAAACTTAATTTGACATCAAAACCATATTAAAATTTAACTACCATGTCAACTCATGACACTTGTTTCCTAGAACAATTCCAGCAAATTCCAGTGTTAACTGCAAAAGGAAGATAACACCTTATTACCCAGTCCAACTCCTGCAATTAGCTCAACTTAAACATTCATATACTCTGATGTATTAAGATCTTCATGTAAATCAGTGATATCAATATATCTCCTTCAAAATTACTGTTTCAGTAAAAACACTTTTTTAGCCAAACCCATATTACATGATGAGTGAAATGGACACAGTAAAGAAATTAAAATATCTACTCAGTGAGTGAAAAGAGAAAAATTTATTCCAAACCTCCAAGACTGTTTCTTGGGAGAGAAGGGGTGAGGGGTATTTTAAGGATTTTAAGGGAGGAGGTACCTGAGAGGAGGTGAGCCTATAAACTGGAGTAGAGACTGATACTTGTGAGTAGGGAATGAAGGAGCATAGAAGCTAGCATAGACCTTAATATGCTAATAGGCACAGCAGATAAATATTAATGAAAGAGTCAGAGTCCCTTTTGTCAGAGACAAGGAGAATGCTTCCTTTTAAAAAGTAAGGAACATTTTCTCAAGTCCTCAAGGGGATATTGGCTTTGGTCCAGATGGCAGACTGTGGGGGTGAAAGAACAAACCAGTGAAATCACAAGGAAGCAATTTTCAAATAGAAAATTTTAAATAGATAACAATATTATTAGTAACAAGACAAAAATAACAAATGGGAGAATTTTGATATTACAGCTCCTTTTTATATCATTTTTAGTATCCAGGCACACCTTGGCCCTGCCACTTGGGAACCTGGCACCCCTCCGCATATGGCAAGCAGTTCCCTGACTGTATGCAGGTGCAAAGGACCCTTTAAGAGACAAGCTCTGCCCACATCCCTTCTCTCTCTCTCTTCTCCTCCATTCTTCTGAAGAGGCTGGTTTCTGCCCCTCTCACACACTCTCTCCTACTCTCTCCCTTTCCCCCCTTTTCTCTTTCCCTCTCTCTGTCTCTCTCTCATTTTCTCTTCCCTTCCTTTTAATAAACCCCACACTCAGCTCTCTGTGCATGGTGTATTCTGTCACCCACCTCCCCCGTGGTCATCACCCACAGTGGGACCTGCCAAGGTCCAAACTCACGCTGTATCATAGCAACCCTGATAGCCCAAGGACTCTCTCTGGTTTCCATAGCTAAAGCCCTGGAAGGCTGACTCAACCCCACTTAGCTTCTCTAAAGTCCTCTGATTCTGTAACCCTCTCCTGGTAAATCTTAAATAAAGAAAACCGCATGAGAAATGATTAACAATCTGCCTTCTAGCATAATATTTTAATGCACTGAGGGAGACTAGACAATGGACAATAAGTGGTTTCTGGAACCTCATATGTGAATGTGTCCTTCACAAATGTGTGCAAGGCTGTGCTCTTGCAGCTCAAGACAACAAGGTTTCTGCAGCTACCCTAAATTATTCCATCATCAAAATGGAACGACACAGATGACACAGATTTCTTTGGTGGGCTTGGGTCAAGCTGTGCCAAGTACTTAATGCTTCAGAATTAATATCGTTTACCAAACACCATTCTATTTTTTACTCATAATATTGCTTCTAGACATCCAGAATGAGAATAAAAAAAACTTTAGAATAAAATGTTTGATGCCCAACCATGATTCAAACAGTACACACTACATACAGGCTAAACGCAGAGGGTTTTGCTTTTGTCCTTGAAAGAAATTATATCCTCATACAACAAAGACAATTATGAACAAACCCTTAACAATCTGTCTGACCAAAAGAAAAAGCTAACCTCTTAGCTTCATTTTTAATGACAAGCTATCTGACAAAAAAAAGCTAACTTTTCAGGTTCGTTTTTAATGACATTTTGAAGCTAAGAAAGAAAGATGGAGACAGGAACTACTGAAAAAGTTACATGCAAAAGGAAGAAAATCACAGTGAAAGAAAACAATAATAAAGTATTTATCCAGCAAATATAGCCAGGCACATACTTCCTGCAATAACAGACAGGCCGTGGGTCGTTGCACTCCTTGCTCTCAGCCCAATTTACCCTTATTATTTTTCCAGACCACAACTTCCTCTCATGTTCTCCAGCTGCTTTTCTCCCTGTGTAGAAAGGAGAGTCCGGTGGATTCCTTATTACTGATATCAATCGGGCTGCATGCCTCAAATGACCAAGCAGGCCACCCCTGTGCTGGGCAGAGCACCTTGTTATTTGTCGGTGGGATATGGTAAAGTGTTTGCAAGGTGCAAGAGTGTGCAAGAAGATTTGTGGAAACAATATATCTCTGAAAACCACTAGCGATGTTTGTTTTACTTTTGAAGAATTGTGCTGTTTTATTTTCGTTTGCTGCAGACATTTCTTTATTTACTTATTTATTTTTGGTTTTTCAAGACAAGTTTGCTCTGTACAGTCTTGGCTGTCCTGAAACTCACTCTGTAGACCAGGCTGACCTCAAACTCATGGAGCTCTTCCTGCTTCTGTCTCACAAGTGCTTAAATTAAAGGTGTGTTCCACCAAGACCTGGACAAACAGCATTGTTTTCTAAAGACAACTTTCTGTCACTTTCTTTTCTTGGTTTCCAGTGGAGAGGGCTGTTGTGGGATATTTTGATCACACTCTAACACTCCCAAGACTGACAGTAAAGACCTCAACCTTGAACTTCACAGGGTGATGTCAACATTTAGCTGGCCATAATTAACCATGGGTTTTTTGGAAGACTGGGACTAGGAGAGAGAGAGACACAGGAGGGAATAGGGAAGGGCTTAGAAAGATTTGCAGGCCATTTTAATCCGAGACATGTGGAGAGGCAGGGTTACCTGATTGTTTCTCATTTCTCTGTCACTCTGTTGATCTACCAGGTTTATACACCAATGTCTAATTCCTGAGTGTTATTCAATAATAGACCAATAAAAGTAATTGCTTCAGAGGAACATTAATAACATAACAGGCCAATTACTGATGATTAATTCATTCTTATGTTTTTCCCCAGAAGAAACAATCTAAATCAACTGTTGCTTTGCATTTGAAACTAATTTCCAGGAGTCACATTACTGCTGATGTCACCACTATCTGACTGTTCAATAACAGCAACTCTGAGTTGTAATCCTGAGAGCAGACAGTATGCTACACGTCTTACTCTTCGTGCTGTGACTGAAGTCCTCCATCATGGAGATAATCATAAAATATGATGGCCTTGCATTTTGCACTAGATATGAGAGTTTGCCTAGTGAAATTTAAAAATTGTTGCATAAAGAATTAGAGGCAAAAGACTGGTCTTCCTCTACAGAGACTCAGTGGCAATATGGTTAGACTGTGCACTTCAGAATACAGTGAACTATATAGCATCTGTCTCTGAGTCACAACTGTGGAATAGAACAGATTTTTCCATACTCATTACTGAATAGATAAAAGAATGAATGGAAACGACTATAAACCTGTTAGGGATAATTCATATTTCCAATACAAAATAAGAAAAACTTATAATGCAAGAAACTTTTTTCTTACTCTTCACAAAATAACCTTTCTTCAATCATTCCCTGGAGAATTAACCATACAGAATTTAACTTAGTTTACATAAAAAACTAAAAGAACTTTAATCCTGAGAACTATTATGGAAATCAAATTTAAGTCTTATCTCTATTTCATAATTATTTTAGAATGATATTATGTTAGTGTTAAAATATTCAGCAAATAATCATTTTCCTTTTGAGACACACATTTAAGTAAAGAAGGTACAATTAATTATAGGCCACCAAACTTCTCTCTAACTTGATTACTCATTATGAATCCTGCCTTATTTGGTCACAAGTATAAAATTGACATGAACAGTGGTATCCATTATCATCATACAGAAAGGAACATACCGGGCTGTACCCAAGCAGGCCATACAGGAACAAGTAAGTCACAAGAAGGGTCCCACTCCTGCTCACTGAATTTTATCTCCCATCCAGCACCTAAGCCTCTTAGGGAACACTTTGCAATACCTGAGACTGAGTTCAGTGGTGAACTGTAAGATGAGAGTACACATGTTTTTATTTTTTTCTTTCATAGAATGACCAAAGAGAATTTAAGAAACAGTCTCTTGAGCAAGGTGGTTAGCTCATGGTGAAAACTTGTCTGGCATGCTCAAGGTCCTAGATTTGTATCTGAGTACTAAGGAATAAAAGTAAACAAAAATTGTCACAATTCACGATTAATGAGTGATAGCAATAGCAATAAGCATAAAATCAAATATGAGGTACAAACAGCCATAGATTTTGACCTATGTGTATTTTATAATCATATTGTATTAATGTACCACATTGTCAAAGCACTTGAAACCTTCTAAAAGATCAGTGTCATAAAGTACCTTTTTATTAATAAAATGACCATTTTTGTTTTGATGAAATAAGTAAAATATTTAAAGTATTAGAAAAGCCTATGTAATATCACAGAAGTAAAAAACATTGTAGTTTTTAAAAAACCGAAATACAAAGAGATATACTGAACTGGCTATGCTTAATTTTATTTTGTTTTAAATATGTAATATTAACTGTATTGTGGGGCGGTTGATTTAAGGTCTGATTATTTATTTGTTAATTATTATTATTATTATTATTATTATTATTATTATTATTATTATTATTATTATTAGCTCGTATATTACAGCATGACTGCAGTTTCTTCTCCCTCCATCCCTGCCTCTCCCCTCTTTCTTCCCCTTCCCCAGACCCACTCCTCTGTCAACTCCCCTAGGTAAAGAGCAGGCCTCCCAGAAAATCAACCAAACATAGCATAATATGCTACAATGAGACCAGGTACATACACTTACATCAAGGCTGGATGAGGTAGCCCAGCAAGAGGGAAAGGGTTCCGTAAGTAGGTAAAAGAGTCAGCCAACTCCTCTGCTCCCACTATTAGAAATCCCACAAAAACATGAAGTTACTCCTCCAAAGCAGGTATGCAGAGGACTTAGGTAAGACGCTTAGAGGGTTCCTGATCTCTGCAAGCCCGGATGAGTCCCTGTCAATTGATTCTGCAGTTCATGTCCTGATGAATCCTGCTCCTGAGCCAGGTTTTGCAAATGCACCTATGCAAGAAAAGCTGCTTTTCCTGCTGCCCCATGGGCTGCATCTGGAAAGAGGCTTCGGAGAAGTGTAGTTGCTGAGCCTGAAGTGGGATTCCCCTTCAGTTGCGTGTAAATAGGGCAATGTGTATCATGTAACTTTTTTTTTTTTACCCTGGCCTATTTTCCACACCTCTTTCTATAAAGCACGAAAATAATAATAAAAGTTTTGACTTGATTAAAACAACTGGTGGGGGACCTGTGAGACTTCTGTTAGGAGCCACTTGGGGAATCCCGATCTCTCCTTTTACCTGTTCATCGCTCCTCCCAAAATGGTCCTGGATGACCACAGGTAAACCTCTTCCCGGATGCCCTTGTGCACTTTGGAGCTGAAGAACCAACAGGTCTGAACCTGAAATCTGGACTGCTAGGACACACTGTCTACCCATCTGCAGCTAAAGTGCTGGGGGCCAGGTGTACCGGGCGACCGGGTCCCCACCTCTGCTGCCAGCTCCTGACCCTGTGTCCCTGGAGTCTGAGCCAGTTGCTGAGGAGGGGGCACTGGGACCCCCAGAGCCCATTCAGGGGACAGCCCAAACTGTGAGGAGAAGCCTGGGTATAGTACCCAAGTGGCCGAAGTTGCCAGCCGTCAAGAGGTGAGAGCTATCAACTTTGAGATGTCCATCATCAGTCACAGGATCCTTCCTCCCCTCCCACTCACCCCCCCAGGCAGAAATAAAGACTTGCTCTTGCTTCTCTCAAAAAAAAAAAAAACCTCTCCATTTAATTTCATGTTGGCTATTGGTTTCAGTATATTGCTTTTATCATCTTTAGGTATGTTCCTTGTATCACGATCTCTCCAAGACCTTTATCATGAATGGGTGTTGAATTTTGTTTACATGGTGTATTACATTGATAGATGTTTATACGGTATGTTGAACAGCCCTACATTTCTGTGATGGAGCCTACTTGATCATGGTGGAAAATCTTTTTGATGTGTTCTTGGATTCGGTTTTTGAGTACTATATTGAGTACTTTTATATCCATGTTCTTAAGGGAAATTGGTCTGTAATTCTCTTTTTATCTGGTGAGTCTGGCTGTGGATTGGGTTATTGTGGCCACATAAAATAAATTTGGCAATGTTCTTTCTGGTTATATTTCATGGAATAATTTAAGGGGTGTTGGGATTATCTCCTTTTTTGAAAGTCTTCTAAAATTCTGTGCATAAAGCATCTGGCCCTCTGCTTTTTTTTTATTGGGAGTCTTTTAATGACTGTTGCTATTTCCTTAGGCATTATAGGTCTATTTACATTGTTTGTATTATCTTGACTTACGTTTGGCAAGTGGTATATGTTGAGAAATTTGTCCTTTTCTTTTAGATATTCCACTTTTGCAAAGTACAGGGTTTTGAAGTATGGTTGAGTTACTCTTTGGATTTTCTCATTGTCTATTTTATAGCCCCTTTTTGTTTCTAATTTTATTAATCTGACTATTCTCTCTTTCTCATTTAGTAAGTTTGGATAAGTGTTTGTTTATGATGTTGATTTTTCTCAAACAACCAACTCTTTGCTTCATTGATTCTTCATATTGTTCTTTTTGTTTCCATTTTATTGATTTCAGCCCTCTAATTATTTCCTGTCTTGTAATCCTCTTGGATTGAGATCTCTGTAATTTCTTTATAAAAGCACTTAGTGTTAATGACTTTCCTCTCAGTGTTGCTTTTATTGTGTTACATATTTAGGTATGTTGTGCATTTATTTTCATTGAATACTAGGAAGTCTTTAATTTCTTTTTTATTTATGTCTGACCCAGTGATCATTCATTAAGAAGTTATTCATTTTCCATGTGGTAGAAGGTTTTCTATTGTTTCTTTTGTGTTGCAAACCATCTTTAGTCCTCTGTGGTTAAATTGGACAGAGTGTTATTTTAATTTTATTTTATCTATTGAGACTTGCTTTGTGACTGAGTACATGGGCAGTTTTGGAGAATGTTCAGTATGGTTCTGAGAAGTATGTCTGTTTTTTTATGTTTGGGTAAAATGTTCTGCAGATATTGGTTAAGTACACTTGATTCATGACATCTGTTAGCTCCATTATTTTTTTTAGTTTTTGGATGACTTGTCCATTGATAAGAGTGGTATGTAGACAGATGTTTCTGCCCTACCCTGTCCTTCAGTCATTCAGTTCCAAATAAACACACAAAGGCTTATATCAATAATAAACCATTTGGCCTGTTATTCAGTCTTATTATTAATTAGTTCTTACAACTTAAATTCACCCATAATTTTTATCTATTTTTCAGCATGCAGCTGGGTACCTTTTCTCATTAAGGCATTCTCATCTTGCTACCTCTGCTTATGAATGACAACTGTGTCTCTAACTTTCCTCTTTCCAGAATTCTCCTAGTCTTGTTGCCCCACCTATACTTCCTGTCTGGCTGCTGGCCAACCAGCATTTTACTAAACGAATATGAGTGACAAATCTTTACAGTGTACAAGAGCATTATCCCACAGCAGTAGCATATTGAAGTCTCCCTCTATTGATATATGAGGTTCAATGTGTGATTTATGCTATAGTAATGTTTCCTTTACAAATGTAGATGTCCTTGCATTTGAATGTAGATGTTAAGAACTGCAATGTCCTCATGAAATTTTACTTTGAGGAGTATGTAATGTCCTTCTCCATCTTATTAAATTCATATTGGTTTGAAGTCTCTTTTGTTAGATATGACAATGACTACATCAGCTTGCTTCTTAGATTCATTTGCTTGGACCTCTTTTGCTTCTTAGATTCATTTGCTTGGACCTCTTTTTCTAGCCCTTTTCTCTGAGGTAATGTCTGTTGTTGATGTTGAGATATGTCTCTTGCATGAAGCAGAAGGATGGATACTATTTTTGTTTCCATCTAGTTAGTCTGGGTCTTTTAACTGAGAGATTGAGTTCATTGATGATGAGAGATATTAATCACCAATGATTATTACTTCATTGCTGTTGATGATGGTGGTGGTGGTAGAATATGTGTGTGTGCATGTGTGAGTATATTTCCCTTCTTTGGGGCTTTGCTGGTGTGAGATTATTACCTATGTTTTCATGGGTCTTTGGGTTGGAGTTGTAATTCTAGTATCTTTTATAGGGCTGAATTTGTGGATAAATATTGTTTAAATTTGACTTTCTAATGAAATATCTTGCCTTTTCTATGTATGATGAATGAAAATTTTTCTGGGCTAGTAATCTGGGCTGAAATCTGTGATCCCCTAGATTCTGCAAGACACCTGTCCAGGCCCTTTTGGTTTTTAGAGTGTCTGTGGGAGAAGTCAGGTGTAGGTATGCCCTTCTGTTGTTTTTCCTTTCCTCTTAGATCTGTTGATGTTCTGTCTTAGTATTGTGTGTTTAGTGTTTTGATTACTATGTGGAATAAGAATTTTCTGCGCTGATCCAATCTATTTGGTGTTCTATAAACTTCTTTCAACTTTACAGGCATGTCCTGTAAAATTTTCTTTTATGATTTTTTAAATACATTTTCTTCCAGATATTGTGATCAATGTCATGACCAAAAGTATCTCTTAGAAGAGGAAATGGTTAATTTCAGCATATACTCCTATATAACAATTCATAACTGAGGAAAATCACGTTAGGAAATCAAGCAGAAACTGAAGCAGAAACTATAAAATATATTCATTCTCCTATGTTTTGAAAGTTTTCTATAAATTCCAAACCCAACTGCTTAAGTATGGTGATACCCATAGTATGCTGAGGTTTTCAACACCAATCTTCAACCAAGACAATCCCTCAAATACATGGCCCCAAGATTATCTGATTGGCTCAATTCTTCAAGGTAAGTTCTCAAATGATACTAATTTGTGTTAAGTTGACAATAAAAAGTAACAATGACAACTCTCCCATCATTTTGCTTTTTTTGTTTGTGACTTGTTCTGTGACATACTGAATTTTACTAGTGCTGTTCATACAAGTCATGGGTGTTGAGGTATTCTCTGGAGCATTGGTAACTGCTCCAGAAGCAATGCCATGGAAGACAATGATTACTTTCCTTTAGAATCTATCAGCTTCCAATATTTCTCAAGAGAGAAGCCAGTCCAATGAAGCCCTCTATTAATGGGTCTAGTATTATGTAGACTCATTTTAAGGAATCATGGTCTCTCTAATTTATGGGTGCAACAGTCAAGTCACAGTGAGAATATAAGATTTCAAAGCCATATTTACCACCATCTGGCTCTTACATTCTTTAAGTCATACAATTTTCCTATATGTTTTCTGAGCCGTGAAGGGATCTTATTGATTTTCAGTTGAAGATTTAGAACACATCAGTTCTTATTCTTACTTATTCTCAGCAATTTGACTAGGCATGACTTGCTTCATTAACCTCCATTTACTATAATAAGAAACTTCTTTGAATAATCCTTTAGGAAGAATTATTTTGAGGATATAAACCTACATGTTTATCAGTTGCTTTGACAAAATTTTCATGAAACATAACAGAAGCAGTAAGTTCACCCCTGAGACTTATCATGGGCCTTCTTTTTTTTTTTTTTTTTTTTTTTTTTACAATGTCACCAATGAACTTGCTTCTGAGAAGTTCCAAACAAAACACTGTTACCTCTATAACAGTCATGCCACTAATACACCATATATCTTAATTGAAAGGTTGGCATTATATCATGCAAGGTCCATAGATGGGTAAGAACATTGATGACTTTTCTGGTTGCCAGCATAGCAACTTCCAACACAATGAAAGCTAGCCAACATGGAAGAACATTTTTTCTGGCTTCATTATTTCCTATGTACAATGTGAACGGTGCCTTTTGCACCAGAATTTTACCTTCTAGTTCTGGCACCCAAAAACCATGGAATGTTGTTTACAGCACTTAGAGCTTTTATTGTCAGCAACCAACAGAGGTGTATCTTACAATAGCCTTTGGCTTCTGGGATTGGTATTATCTACCTATGTAGAGTATGCTATTATATTCTTAAATTAGTTTGTAAAAAAAGTTTTCATATTACTTATTTATGGATCTTTTGCTTGAATTAATTCTCCCTCCCAACCTCGCAACTCCCTTCCCTATCCCCATCTGAAGTTTATTGCCTGCAATATTCCCTTCTTTGGCTTTCATATCACATATGAAGCACATGTTCCTCTCTCCTCTTAAGGTCTCTCCTACTTCATACCATAGCCCCCTCTCTAGCTTCCAGCTGTCCAAAAACATTCTAGGTTAAACACACAAACAAAAAAATAAAGGTATGTTTAAGACATGCACTATTGGTTTTTCTGTTAAGAGTTTGCTTATTCAGTATAATATTTTCTGTCTATCAATTTCCTAAGAGGTGCATATTTCAATTTTATTTGCAGTAGAGTGAGACTTTGTGAAATTAAAATTATTCTGTGCAGTGAAAGAAATTTTTAACTGAGTAAAGAGACAAGCTACAGAATAGGAGAGAAACTGACAGAGACCAATGAAATATAGAAGACACCAGAGAAATATACCTAAGAATGCATACTTTGGTCATTTTTAACATGGCCACCAATAAGTAAATAAATGGTATCTACAGAATTTTAAATGTATTTATGAAAAGAATGATACTACAGTTTCATTTTATAACGTATCAAATCAAGACAAAACATGTTCTAGACCTGAATATGAGGTTTTTCAAAATGAAAGAAAATGTAACTTGATGAGTCTTTATAAAAGAACAGAAAACAAAAGCAAATGTTGACCATATTACTCTAGCAAAGCTTTTAGCAGAAGAAAGGAAGGAAGTTCCACTGAAATATTTTAAGCACTGAGGAGAGATTAAAAATGAAACTGAAGGAAGTATTTCATGGGCTTGGGAGATATTTCAATGGATAAATCACTAATAGCATGAGTGTAAGTAAAAAAAAATGGCATATAGACTCCTGCAATCTACTTACAACCCTGGTGGGCATACTGACTCACCTGTTTTACTAACCCAGGGAAGGAAGATACAGGACCTCTTCCCAGGACAGAAAACTAATTTGACTGGCTTAATAGATGAGTTCTGGGTTGAGCAAGATACCCTGTCTCAGTAAATAAAGAGGGCAGTGATTATAGAAGACATCCAGTGTCAACCTCTGACCTCCACTCACAAATACAATTACATGAACATAGACCTTCATATGACATGGGCACACATAAATAACACACATCACACATGTACACACAAATTCACCCCTAGCCCAAAACATTTCCAGAAACAGTCACAAGTAAGTATAATCATGTAAAATAGATGAGAAGTTTATAATTGCACATGACCAATTGGAATTTCTAGGAAAAAAAAAGAAGATATGATAAATGATAGAGCTGAATTTTTCACAGAAATGAAGAGTCAAGGAATCACACACTATGGTTTTGTAATGTTTTGTGGGAAGTGGGCATTCTGGTGATTTTAGGGCCAAGGAATGCCACAATCATAACATGCAACAGACCTCACACAAGAGATTTATTGGGGGCATTAGGAAGTATCCCTCTTAGTGGGGGTGGGGCAAGCGAGACAGAGAGAGAGAACAGGCCCACGATGGTTCTGGCTTTATATGGGGCTATGGAGAATGTGCATATGAAAAATAAAAGTGCATTGGCATTCAGTGATGACAGTGATTGAAAGTGGGGTTGGGGATGGGCAGCATCTAATCCTATAATGTGAATAGTTCTTGATTGACTAGCATTCTTCCCTTTTGTTTATTATAAAAGGTAAGAAAATAGGAAGGGGTGACTAGTGAGGTAGGAGTGAGGGCACCTTGCTCTTTAGACTGTTCATACTGTCTAGGGTATTTACATCTTTGGAGAGTCAAGAAAGCAGACTGCTTCTTGGGATTTCCAGGCTCTGCAAAACCATGTGGGGTTAGGGAAGTGTAGATCATACTGAACAGTTTGTAGTCATTAATTGATTGGAAATCTGCTGGAACAGATATGTAACAGAAAGTAAATTTAATGAATTTAGGGGAAAAATTTTTATTTTGGGTATACATTTAAAACTTCCGGGCTTGCGGTTTTAGTAATTATTCAAGTGAAGCCCTGAGACCAGGGAAAGGAGGAGAGGACAAGGGAAATGGAGAGAAATCTCCCTCTTTGGAATAGACAGATAGGAAAACATAGGTTGTTGGTTGATGGAGGATTTCTTTGGTGTCCATTGAACGTGTGAGAGGTAGGTTCAAGTTGATTCCCTGAAGCTTATGGGAATTTTTTAAGTTTAGAAAAAGAGATACAAGTTAGTATTACCAATGTTTGTAATCTGTTCTGAAATCCACATTGTAGAAAATGTGGTAGACTCAGGCCTTCTGGTCATGCTAAAAGCTTGGGACCCAAAACTGATTCTGATTTAAAAAAAAAAAAAAACTAACACTCTTTCCAGAGGGCTAGGTATATGGATTAGCCAGAGATGTACACAATGTATCCTTCAGCACAATGGAAGCACTTTCAGTCTACACTTAGAAAACAACCAAGAGAAAATTAAAATCTTGAGCTTGTCGTCATGATAATTAGTAGTCAGTGCTTACCAGAGTTAGATTAATAGCTTATCAGAGTTCATAGGATTTGTTAAGACTCTGAACTTTTGGAGTCTTAATAAAACAATTGCATAGCAAGGGAAATAAATCTGAAGCATTTGTTTATTTTATATGAGCTTTAAACAATTTTCTTAGGCCTTTACAACCCATATTTCCACACTATGAAATACTTTCTCAGATCTTTATAGCTTACATTTACATAACTTGAGCTATTTCTTAGACTCTCAGAACTCTGATGGACTTTAAATGTTTTCCTTTTCATTTAATCATTTACCGGAGACAGAAGTGGTTGATTAGTGAGAACAGTTACTGCAAAGTGAGTTCCTTTAAACAAAGGGTTGGTACAAAGTTGCTTTCAGACTGTCTTGTCATTTTCTCTCTTTTCAGAGTCTGGTAGTATTTTGTAAAATGTGGGGTTTTCTCTTGGCTGAGAACTAGGAGTAGCTCTAGGAAAATGAGATTTGAGTACTGAGTTTCACACATGAAGAGAACTGAGAAGACAGCTGAAGACTTGGGAAGGAGCTGGTATGCTTGCTGCTGTTACACGGAAAAGTTGCCATTGGCCTAAGCATCAGTGTCCTTGGCCTAAGCATCAGTGTCCTCAGAGACCTGAGAAGGAAAAATTATGGCTAGATGTTTAATAAAAAATGACATATGTATCAATCAAAGTGAGAGAAACTAACCAGCTACAGTTGCCCTAGGCTCCTGTGGTCAACATGTAATCTTCAGCTTAGGACTTAGGGATTGCCCGTAGATGATGAACTGGAGGACTGTCTTATTTGACCAGGCGGGGGGGGGGGTAATCAGCCCAAAATTGTGCTGCTTGTGCAGAGTCCAGGCAGCAGGATATGTATGGTGAAGTTTCCCCCAGTGGTTACCACAATTCAGGTAGAGTCTTTGCTCCCCATCATTTTCTTCGCAAACCTCGTGTCACTTCTAGTAATTGGCTCTCTGTCTGACATAGTAAGCCTTTCCATTAACCATTTTAAAATTCCATATTCAACAGATCTCTTAAAAGTTATGAGGACAAGTGTCTATTAAGTATATCTAAACTAAACAGAATTTTCTTGTTTTTAGTTACTTCTTTCAGGCTTAATTTAAAAACATACAAGGAGCTAAATCAAGCTGATTTTTATAATTAATTACATTAGTTCTCATATGACTACAAGTACTTGCTTATCTTAATAATTTTTAACAGCTTACAATAAGTTAGTAATTTTTATGATATTAGGACTTTACATTTTATTCCTGTTAGGTTTAGCCTTAAAAATACCAGCTTTGAATTGAAGCTCTATTAGTATCAAGATAAAACTTTTAATTATAAATACAATGCATAGAGACTCTGGGAATTTTTTTCTTTTATAGTGTTTCTTTTATAGAACATCACATTTTTGTGTCCTGTATGTCTTAGTTTATCCAAATAGCTTAAGTTTAATCAAGTGTGTAAAGACAAATACACTAGACAAATATTACTATAAGCCTGAGTAGACCTTAGAAACTGATGAACTGCGCTTATTTGTGGTTTGGGAGATAATGGCCACCAAAGGGAGTGGCACTGTTAGGAGGTATGAATGTGGTGTGATACGTATGGCCTTGTTGGAAGAAGCATGTCAATGTAGAAGCAGGCTTCAGGGTCTCATATATGCACAAGCAATGTACAATGTTTTAGTCAACTTCCTGTTGCTTATATATCAACATGAGGCGGCTTCTTCTCCAGCACTATGTCTGCCTACGTACTGGCATGCTCCCCACCACGGCAATGATGGACTAAACCTCTGAAACGGTAAGCCACCCAAATTAAATGATTTTCTTTTATAAAAGTTGCATGGTTATGGTGTTTTTTTTGAAAAAGTTGAACAATTTCATATATACCTTACTCATGGTGCACTACTAGTATTCAAACAAGAGATTTAGAAACTATGGAATACCCCAATATGAACATGCATATCAGCTTTATTCAAAATATCCTTGAGACTATTAATGAACACACTGTGTTTTGCTACAGAATTCAATATTAAGAACACTACCTATCAAACCACAAAGGATCATGGATAAATTTAACATGTTCATCACTGAATGAAGAGACAATTTTAAAGACTACTTATTTTTGCAGTTAACATTTGGGAAAACCTAAGCACCAAACAGACTCACGCATACTGTAGAAATGTTATCAGGCTTATTTGACATTATATATTTGCAATATCCTGCAAAGCTTTATAGTATGTGGTTGTTAATAAGGTAATTAATTAAGAGACCTCAATAATGTCCCAATACACAATCAAGTGCAGGAACTATAGTGTCAATTACGATCCCCAAAACATAATTCCAAATGCCATTAAAA
>JAQHUG010000156.1:2356625-2370525 GCA_028555095.1 Dicrostonyx torquatus
CCAGGACAGGCTCCAAAGTTACAGAGAAACCCTGTCTTGAAAAACAAAATGAAGACAAACAAAAAAGAAAGCTCTGCCTAGCTCTAGCACCTATTTTTGATTGGGTTGTTTTTCATGGTGTTTATGCTTTTTTTTCAATTTTTTGTATATTTTTATAATATATTCTTTATGTTAACCCCCAGTTAGAGATATAACTAGTAAAGATTATTTTTCCCTATTCTCTAGGCATTTCCTTCACTCTGATGAGATGTAACTTCTTGAACAGAAATTATGTAGTTTCATGAGGTCCCATTTATCAATTGTTTTTCTTAATATTTCTAATACTGAGAACCTTATTCATCAAGCCTTTTAATTTACTTATGAGTTCAAATACAATTGATTTTTTTTCCTCCAGCCAATTCTGTGTTTAAGGTCTAATATTGGAGTCATTTGTATTTGAGTTTCATAAAAGGCCAGAGATAAAGATCTAATTTTATTCTTTTATAAGTAACTACCCCGTTTGAATGATGTATAAGATGTTCTACTAGCTATTTTCAGATCTCGTTCCAATCAGAATAACTAAGATTAAAAATTAAATTGACAGTGAATGCTGGCATGGATGTGCAAGAAGAATTCATTCGGGATGGGAGTAGAAACTGGTACAACTACTATATAAATTGATGAGGAAACATCTAAAAATAAGAGGAGACAGATGCACCATATGACCATCTATACTGTTGTTTGGCACATTCCCAAAGGATTTGATATCTTCCTACAGAGCTATTTCCATCCATGTTTATTGCTGCTCCATTGACAATACTCAGGTAACATCCTAGATGAATTAATCATCAAAATGCACTACATATTAAAAGTGAAATACTTTTCAGCTGCTCATAAATATTCAGATGAATGAATAGATCTGGAAATAATTTTGAGTGAGGTCAACTAGACCCAGAAAGAGATAATACAAATTATCTTTTTTATGTTGATTGTCAATTTGAATTTTTGAGTACGTATGCTTAAATTGGAGTATCTGTAGAAGTCAGGAAATAAGTGTAAATCCATTCAAGGAATTTTGAGGAATAAGGATGGAACACGAATTGTATGAAAGTGGAAATGGAAACATTAAACTGGGATGGCTACCTGAGGTGAGGGACTGGAGGGCAGGGTAGAAGAGGAAGTCTGAAGGGATATAAATAGCACTAAAAGTCCCTGAAAAAGCCATATGGAAACCTACAGTTGTTGAAAATCCATAAAATACATGAACATGTATGTATGCATATAAATATGTTTATGTATATACGTATATCTCAGATATATTATAACATATAGGATATATTATATGACTTGCCTTATGATGGGTAGACATAGGCTATCAAGCATAGGCTATCAAGTTAAACTGCCTAGTGCTGAGTATTAAATATCTTTTATTGAGTTATTGATCACTGGGGTTCCATACACACACCCCAAATATTACAGGCTATTGCCATTGTTATTAGTTACTCTCTAAGCCTTGACAATAAGGACTTGACTTAAGACACCACATACTTCAGTTATAGAACAAGCAGAAATTGAACTTGTATTAACTTGAAAACTTAGTTGGATCAAACTTCCTAGTTGTCTAGGTGATAGATCCTAGGATAGAATCTATTACTATTATCCCACTATTGAAGCAGAATCAACTGCCCCCAAAGTTCTAAACATATCCATAGATTAGTGCATCTCTCAACCCTCATTGGAGACAATTCTTTTGCAGTAGTAGATAGGAGTAAATACAGATGCTACAACTGGTCATCATACAAAGAATTAGATACAAAATATATAGCACATTTCCCCCTCCAAATGTCAGAGATCACTGAGGAAAATGAAAGAGAAGATGTTAAAAAAAGTAGTAGATTTTTGTAGATAAACAGTACTTTCCTGACATAACTAGACCATTGCACACATGAACTCAACAGTGGCTCTGATGGCACACATAATACCTGCACCAGATCAGATCAATCAACATGCCAGCATGGTTGGAGGCATTCACTAAGTCTATTACTAGCTTTGGAGCCATTAGTAGCTGATGGCAGCAGATAGGAAGTATGTCAACTTTCTTCAGAGATATGACCCTTGGAGGGTTACACAAACTCTAAAGTGGTCATACATGCATCCACATAAAACAGGACCAAGTGGAGTCCATATTTAAAAAAATAGCACATGAAGTTTGGAGGTAAAAGTGTGGAAGTGACTAAAGAATTGGAGCAGAGGAAATGGGGATATTTGTATCAAAAGTCATTATAAATGTGTCTGAAATTCACAAACAATAAAAAAGTTACAATTATAATTAAGGTCTAAGAAATTGGCAGTAAACCATGAAGAGATGTATGTTTTCTATTAAGCTTGCTTTTTTCTTTTGCTTTTACTTGATAGCCTATGTTTACAGGATAAACACTTAGATTTTACTCCTACTGAATTGCCTTGTCCAGTCTTGATATGAGGCCTTCTTCTAGTCTAATTGTAACTTGCTATGCCATGTTCTGTTGATAACCCTGGGATGGCTTCCCTTTTTGGAGGGAAGTGAAGGAGGAATGTATCTGGCAGAGAAGAGAGATTGGGGAGCAGAACTAGGAGGAGTGAAGGGAGGAGAAACTGCAATCAGGGTGTAAAATATTAGAGAAGAATTTTAAAAAGCAGAAAAGCAGTATCAAAGTATATGTGATGAATTTTCTAGAGATCATTGCTGAGTCGGAGTAAATGAGGTGTTGTGAGCTGTCACACAGATATGAATGTGAACAAGAAAGGTGATGTTCACTGAAGAAGCTCATGCCCTAAAATGGGCAACACAGCTATTCATTAAGATACACGATTTCAAAATACAATGATCTTCTCATGCAGGCAGCCTTTCTCTTGCTATACTTTCGGCAATTGATCAATGAACTCCAAAGCTCTAAACTTCTGTTTGTATAACTAACTGCTCTGAGAAAAGCAGGACCTCTGTGACCAGTCAGGTTAGCTCTAGTGTGCTGGATGTCACAGCTCCTTATCCTTAGAAAATGAGGGAATCTGTACTACAGACTGGCCTTGTTGTCCACAAGAGAGATCGTCAAAATGGTAACTAGAGATATCCCAGTCCACACCTCTAGTGAAAGGCTTGTACCCCATCAGAGGCCAGGCCAGCTTCCTGAAAACCAGGAAAGCACTCACTCAGCACAACCCCCAAATGTCACACACACCAAGACTCACCAGGCAAAAAGAAAATTACACACCAATTTCCCTTAAGAACATAGGTGCAAAAAATACTCAATAAAGTACTCACAAACCAAATCCAAGAATACATCCAAAATATTTTCCACCTCAGTCAAACAGGCTCCATCTAAGAAATGCAAAGATCTTCAACATACCATACAAAAAAATCTGTCAATGTAATCCACAAACTGAAAGAATAAAATCACATGATCATCTCATTAGATACTGAAAAAGCCTTTGACAAAATCCAACACCCATTCATGATAAAGGTCTTGGAAAAATTGTGGATACAAGGAACATACCTAAATATAATAAAAGCACTATACTACAACCCAATAGCCAATATCAAGTTAAATGGAGAGAAACTCCAAGCAGTTCCACTAAAATCAAGAACAAGGCACTGTCCACCCTCCCCATAGCCATTCACAATAATACCTGCAATTCTAGCTAGAGTAATAAAACAACAAAAGGAGATTAAGGGGATACAAATTGGAAAGGAAGAAGTCAAAGTATCATTATTCACAGGTGATATGAAAGTATACATAAATGACCCCCAAAGTTCTACCAGGGAATCTAGAGCTGATAAGCACCTTTTGGCTATATACAAGTTTCATTCAAAAAATCAGCTGCACTCCTATAGACAAATGATAAGCAGGCTGAGAAACAAATCAAGGAAATCACACCTTTCAAATAGCTACAAATAATATGAAATATCTTGGTGTAACTCTAACCAAGCAAATGAAAGACCAGTATGATTAGAACTCCAATCCACAGCTTTTTTTGTATGGTATGTTGAAGTTCTTTGCATTTCTTAGATGGAGCCTTTTGTTCCCAGAAAATGGGAAGATTTCCCATACTCTAGGGTGGGTAGGATTAATATAGAAACAGCCTTTTCTGAATAGCAATGGAGGAGTGGAGGAGTGGGGAAGACTGAAGGGACGTGGGGGAGAGCTTTGAGGAAAGGAGGGAGGGGAATCTGGTGGGAGTTTAAAAAAGAAAAAAAACAAGATATCACCAAGAAGGCTTCCCTGCAGTGAGTGAGGCTGCATGAGGACAGCTATATCATGTGGATCATCAGTTTAATACAGTAGACATTTGAGGTAGACACGAAAGCATGTGGAGCTGGTCCTCATGCACAGGAAGACAGTCTATGTGTTTATCACTTTAGTTGCTTGCTCCAGGTTTTTCTCATTCTGCTCTTAAGTTTTGAGTCCTGAACCAGTATTCAATGTAATATTTATGTGAAAATTTTGAGAAATATCAGCTGTTTTTCCTATATTGTCAAAAGTGTGTGATCATGACCTAAACATTTTTTTATAAATTCTCTGGATAGATACTTATATGCTCCATTGTTGTTCCCAAACATTGTCAGAAGAATTCACCTGTGTGGGCCTCCTCTTCACCAATTTTTTTCTAAGACTGAAATTTAATAAATTTCAAAGTAGCCTAGATTAATCTGCTAAAAGAGGGGAGAAGCACCATGTGTTTTAGGAAGTCTTCTAAAACAGACTCTGTGAGAGAATGAACAATCACTTTGAAAATTATATTATAGTCAGTGTTTTCAATTTTAATAGAAAACCTTTGAAATGCATAGAATTTAGCTATAGATATATTACCATTCGTTCATTACTTTTTCTGAGGGGTTGATTGGGTCTCTATGTGTTTTGGACTAATAGGGAGTCCATAGGACACAAGGAGAAACTAAGTTTTCTGTCTTTTAACTTTTATTGAGATTAAATACAACAAACAGCTGAAGCACAACTCAGTTTCCTTAATTCTAGTTCCTGACAATCTGGTGAGGAACTGTGGCTACATTATCTATAGATCTTAGTCAAGTACAGTCAGCAAAGCACCGACACACTCCGTCATTTATAGGAAAGCAGACAGATTTCTAAGTTTGAGGCCAGTCTAGTCTACAGAGTGACACCCAGGGCTACACAGATAAATCCTGCCTCAAATAAATGAAAGAAAAAAAAGAAGAAAAAGGAATGGGAGCTGCAATGGGCAGGCAATCACTAAAGTAAGCTAAACTGGCTTGCATTACATTTATGCTACTTTATCCAACATGAACAATTAGCCAGAAAACAGAGACTTTTTTTTTGAGGAAACCAGTGACTTCAAGAATTATTAACATGTCCAAAAGGACCAGAAACTTGAACAAAAGGACCAGAAACTTGAACTGATAGTAGAGAATAGATCAAGGGAAGATGGATTCTCTGGGCAGCTGATCATGCACAGAGAAAACAGGTTATGACATGACAAAGTAAAGAAAATGTATATGCTACAAACATCCCAGTAGCACAGACAAAAAGAACAACAACATCAAATTTGATAATTAAAATGCTTACACTTAGCATAATCTTGTTCTGGCAGAATTATCAGTGAGCACAAGAAGATCAGGCAGTTTGGACAGCCATTGGCACCTTGGTCAAACAGTCACTACTTACTGTTCAGGGGCCATGCCCCATTCAAGAATGGAACCATGTTTATTTTGCATGTGAGTATATGTGAGCAGGACCTAAGCATGTGCATTCTGTGTACAGAAGAAGCAGGAAGGATATTTGAGGTCCATCGCATGAGAGTACAAAACAGTGAAATGTTAACTGCTCTTGTGTACGTGTCAGAACATACTTTGAGGATGTGGCTAGCCACCACATGGACCTCCCCAACACTCCATCTCTTTCTTCCCTCTCCCTGTCCATCACACTTAGAGCTCTAACATCTCATCAGTCTTAATGTGGGCCTGGAAACAAGTGGCTGTGTGAAACTACAGGCAAACCGGTTTTTCATATGCATTCGAGCTATAAAATTGAATTTATAAATAAGGTACAGGAAGAGGATAACAATAACGAATGATATAAAAGAAATATTATGAGAGTACACTCTATGAAATCATCAGTGTCAGTGTTCTTCTAATGTGGAGCCATTAATTACAAAATGAGAAAGAAACTCTTCTTTAGCATACACTCTCATATCTCAAGTGTCACCCTGTTCACATAGATGGCTGTGGAATGAATAATTTGCTGATGACTTTTGCTCAGATGGGACAAGTATTATAGTGCAAGATATCAACACTACACTCAAAAGGCCATGGCTTTTAAATTCTCCAATTTAAAATAAAGTAATAAATTATTTTAAATAATTTATTTTATTTTAAGTAAAATAAAATAATATTTTATTTCTGGAAAATATTATTCATTATTTCGAAATGCAATGAATTTTAGGAACTGGTCTTATAGCAAATGAAAATGTAGATTTTGATAAACAAGGTATACTTCTATATTTTGAGAGGAATCTTCAAAAACCTACTATAGTTCATGACCCAGTACATTTGTCCATATGCAACAGATTCATGGTATCTATCTTTCAAGTTCCTTGGTATCCCAGGATGATAAGCAAAGTAGACTGTGGCCTGGTAGCTTTTAATCTCACGTGTGTCTGAATTTGACTCTAGCTTGACGGAGCTCAGGCAGGGTGCTGGACTCATATAAAAACCTGAAGCATGAATTTCCAAACTTCTGTGTTTTCCATAACATGAAGACATGCACTCAGGCATTCTTCCAATTGTCTATCTAAAGAAGTATCATGAATCTCAACACACACAAAACACTTATAAGAACTAGCACATCCTGAAATACAACAGGGAGCGATGAGTTCACTGATTGTCATTAATACCACACAGCAGTTCTTTATAGTCCACAAGGTAAGAATTCAAATATGCCATGATGATTAATAAGAAAATAAACACAATTACCAATTCAACTTTAGAACAAGGGTTCTACCTTTTCTAATAAGTAGCATGTGGTTCCTTCAAAGAGTGGCATTTGTCTGGCATAAAGTTATGGACCACAGTGGTCTTCCAGCAGCTTTTGGAAGAAGCTTTATTCTAAACCATCACTAGACAAATGAATGCCCCCACTTTCCCTTGATATGGATCATGTTGGGAATATTTTTTCTACATCCTTCCAGAAGACATTACTTATATTCTCTTATTCAAGACAGTTCAACTCTCTGCCAAATGGGACTCCAATATACGTCATGTTGAGGCATCTAATCATATACCGAATATACTTGTATGGTGTAGGAGGGTTCTGTATTTGGGTTACTCTCATTGGTTGAATAAAGGACTGCCTGGCATATAGGAGAAGACTCAGCCCTTAGGTGGGTGGAGTAGACAGAATGGAAGTTCTGAGAAGAAAGTAAGTGTGGCAGTCACCATGAGGCTCCTGCCGGAGATGGATGCAGGTTAGGCTTTTCTGGTAAGTCACCACCTCGTGGTGACACACAGATGATTAGGAATGGGTTAGTTTATGATGTGAGGGCTAGCCAAGAAGAGGCTAGTGATAATGGGCCAGGCAGTATTTAAATGAATACAGTTCTCATGTGGTTATTTTGGGTACAAAAATACCAGCGGCTCAGCGGGCTGGTGGCTGGGGGCTGGGAGCCAGGTGCCGGAAACACAACCCGCACCTCTCCTCCCTTTATACAACACTTGTATTTTGAAAGAATTGCTTCAACCAGGAAACAGCTTGTTGTTTAAGGACCTGAGTTGACCCCTGTCAGTGCATGTTACAAAAAAATTCTGGGTACGGTAGTATGTGTCTGTCATGTTAGCACTGGAGAAGCAGAGATAGTATGGTATTTCCCTAGGCTGACTTGTAAGTATGTTTAGCCTGATGTGTAAGCTTCAGATTCAGAAAGAAACCGTATCTGAAAAATCTGAGTGGAGATAAACTGAGGAAGACACCCAGAATTGACTGCTGCCTTCTACAAAAACAACTATACACATACACACACACACACACACACACACACACACACTCACAGAGATACACATACACACACATACACATACACACAGAGATACACGTACACACACACACACATACACACAGAGATACACACACATACACATACACACACACACGAATAATGCATTGTGCATACAAACTCAATCAGATATAAAGGTACATACGCATGCTGCTACATATCAGTGCTTCTCAACTCCCTATTGCGGTAACCCTTGAATAGAGGTGCTCATGTTGTGGTGATCTCCAGCCATAAATTATTTTCATTGATAGTTCATAATGGTAATTTTGCTACTGATCAGTGTCTCAGTTCCTAAGACTATTGAATAGGTGTTTTACAAAGGTCACAACTCATAGGTTGAGAACTTCTACTGCATACACACATGTAAACATATAGAGCTAGCAGATATTTCTCTTCTCCTGAATGATGTGTAAGAAGAATGAAATAAATACAACCAATACCGTTCTCACAAAAGACTCATCCAATACTATAGTATGACTAAAATCTGAGCACGTTCAGAATACTGCTGTCTTTCCCACGCCAGAAAAAGGGTAAGAGCCCCCAGATTTTTCAAAACAGCAAATGATGTTTCAAAAAAAAATAACAATCAGGATAATAACTGTCTTACAGACAGTCATAAAGAAAAAGGTATTTTTTCATTAATTAAAATTCACGAATGCTGTTATATTGCCAAGTGATGTCTTACTTGAATTTGGATAGAGTGGTAAGTCTCCTTTGCAGCGTTATTTCTTGGGCACTCTCAACATCCTGGAGAGCAGACTAAAAGTGGAAATAGAAAAATAAAAAACATAAGTCTTCAAAGCATTCCATGTAGAAGCAATGTATCAATGCATTGAACATACTGGCTTTCCCCCAGAGTTTAACATGCATACTGATGTACACAGCAATCATACTCCAAGTCTCTGAGATCACTGAAAAACAAATATAATATTCCAATATAGCAATGCATACTGGATAGTTTTATATTAACTTGACACAAGTTATAGTCATCTGAAATGGAGGAACCTCAATTAAGAAAATGTCTTCATAAGATCTAGCTGTAAAGAATTTTCTTAATCAGTGATTGATGGCAGAGAGGGAGTTCACTGTGGGTGGTAGAATCCCTGGACTGGACTGATGGTACTTTGTTACATAAGAAAGGAGGCTGAGAAAGTCAGTTAGCAGCACCCTTTCATGGCCTCTGCATCAAAGTAACGCAATTCGAGGATTGACAACATGTTATCCATTTCAGATGATAAAACTGTGTTTATGCTTTTGCCACTAATTTTTAATATTCTTATTTGCATTTTTTCTGAAATCAATTATAGTTTTCCAAAAGTCTAATACTTCAGGAAATGATGGTTATGGGAGATGTCTTTATCACAATGGAGCAGAGGTTAGCATCAGTTTGGATTGCTATTTTTGTGGCATGGAAACTGCTTCTATGGCGTACACAAATATTTATTAGATAAAAGAGATACCTTCTAATATGGACTATCAAACAGATTCATGCAAAGGCCTATGCATACACATTATGTTAAGCACCTTGGCAAAGTCTGAATCATATTTAATTTTGCAACCACGATTTTATAGGACATAATCATGGGTACACAGTTGGTAATCTTCCCAAATAAAAGGAGAAAACATGTTCTTTTGCAGACTTGGGAGATAAGCAGATGCTTTAGACATGACCACATACTCAAGAATTCTAAAAGCTAGGGACTGGGGGTTCAAAGCATCCTTTTTTCACCACATAGGAAAATAATGGGCCTCATCCCTGTGAAAATAAAGAGCTGCAGTCAATTGGCAATTTAAATAAGCTTGGAGAAAGAGCCCAAGTTCCATGTGATAATGTACCCTGGATGACACAGAAAGTGTAGGCTAATGAGACCTTGAGTAAGTAATTATTTGTGTTTATTCCTCTGAGCCAGTGACACTGGGATAACAAATAATGATTTTTTTGTAGACTGGGGATGCAGAAGCTTCCTTCCAGGCAAAGGATAGAAGTCTCTTGCTTCACTCTTGTAGTTCTGCACTCTCACAGCATAATGTATGCCATAGGGAGAGATATGCCATGCAGAAAATCCATAGCTGTAAAGAGTTACAGGAGAGTCCTTGCTTTGGCAGCATGGACACAAAAACTAGACTGAAGCAGAGAAAATTAGCTTGGTCCCTGTGCAAGCATGACATAAAAATCATTGAAGCACTCCATTGACCACATCAACAAAAAAAAACATGTTTTCTAAGGAAAACACATTTCAAGGTACCTTTATAATAACTTAAAGCCGGGCAGTGGTGGCGCACGCCTTTAATCCCAGCACTCGGGAGGCAGAGACAGGCGGATCTTTGTGAGTTCGAGACCAGCCTGGTCTACAAGAGCTAGTTCCAGTGCAGACTCCAAAGCCACAGAGAAACCCTGTCTCGAAAAACCAAAAAAAAAAAAAAAAAAAAAAAAAAACTTAAATCTTTTATAAGAAATTTAAATCTGTTTAAGTCAAATTATAATCCACAGTTTCAGAGAAGTCAGGTATTGATAAGGTTTTCTGTCCCACCAGGTCCCACAGCCATTCAGTCCCAAAGAAACACATAGAGGCTACATTAATTATGAACTGGTTGTCCTATTAGCTCAGGCTTCTTATTAACACTTACATCCTATGTTAACCCATAATTCTTGTTTGTGTCAGCCACGTGACTTGGTACCTTTATTAGGAAGCCATTCTCATCTTGCTTCATCTGCGTCTCGGTACCGACTACAGACTGTGCCTGAATTTTCCTGTTCTCATTGCCCCACCTATACTTCCTGCCTGCCTACTGGCCAATCAGCATTTTATTAAAATACAAGTAACAAATCTTTACAGGATACAAGACCAATGTCCTACAGCAGTCAGGTTTAGAGGAAATTACTAGGAGGGACACATAAATCTCTCCGGGTGGGGAAAGGGGAATCGGATAGGTTTTACTGGTAAATGGGGGAAATGCAGAGAAAAAAAGAGAAAGAGATTTTGGAATACATAGCTTTAAGTGAGATGTTTCCATCATCTCCCTCTCCTCAGGGCTCAGGGAATCCCTGTAGACAGGAGGTAGAAATAGTTTAAAAGACAGAAGAGTTGGAGAGTATCAGGCAAACAACATCCTCTAAATCAACCGAGCGAAGCTCATACAAATTCAGAGTTTAAAGCAGCAAGCACAGGTCTGGCTTGTGTTATACCAAGTCATATATATTTTGTGACTAACCATATACATTATGTATACATAATAACATAATATACATTATGATTTTTAGTGTCATGAGCCCACAAGACTACACAGCAAAAGTACAGATGACAGACCCATAGACAGACTCATGGGAGTGTGTGTACACTCCACATGGAGACTCCAACTTGCAGAGGTCCAGGAATGCTTGTCTTTTGGATATTCACTGCCAATTCTACAGAAATCTTGTGAAATCATGACGTTTCTCCCTCCCATAATATCTCAGCAGTGTATAAACAGTTCCTTAAACCTGAATATTCCTGTACTGGCAACTGGATGACTCCACCCACACCATGGAGCCCTGATGTGATGAAAGCATTCACTCAGCCAAACCTTTGTTTTTATGGTCAAATCTGTATAAACTAGTACCCCACAGCTATCCTTATTGACACATAGAAAGGAGCGCTAAGCAGGAGGCACTGAGCAGAGAGACAGTATGTCTGCTCTTACTGATAAACATGCCTGAATTCTCTAGCAGTGGACTCAGGAAGGTATAATCCACTGGCCATTTGATCTAACCTAACAAGTCTGTATTTACCCTTCACCTTGGTTTCAATTAACACAAGACAATAGCCCAGGAGATTAACTGTTTATGCCTTTACCCCTAGAGATACAGGGGAAAGGGCCTGGGTCACTAAACCAGTCCCAGAGAAAGAAATTCCTTCCCTCTGGGGTGACCGCTGGCACCCCGCTGGAGCTGCAAGGAAATCCAGGTAGCATGTTGCCTCTGTCAATCAAGCACTTCCACCTTCCTTCTAAGCCTGCAGATTACTCTGGTTATCATTGCTGTGCTCCCAGCCACCAGGGAAGGAAGTGGCTCAGAAAGGACAAGAGTGCTGCTGTGTTTTTCTACAATTATAAATCATAAACTTCTAGCTTAACTAGGTACACTTAAGAAATGTAGTTAAGCACAAAAACTTTTTCTTAGCATTTTGTAGTGATTTAAAGTCACATACTAATTAATCCTCCTGGTATCTGCTGGGGAACTTCTCAGCCACGCCTCCTCCTCTGAGATGTAAGAGGCCTGCCTCCTTTACCTGTTTTTATGATTCTGTGTAAGGCATGCTTAATACCATTGTTACTGTCTACGGAATTACTAATTTTTCTGTATGTGTTTAAAAACTGAATGCCTTGTGAGGAACAGTCCTTTTTTTTCCTTCCTCACCCAACGAATAAAATAATAAACATTTTCTCAATTTCTTACAATGTATTTTTAATCACATCCACCCTCAACTCAAGTCATTACTCATCTCAAATCCATCCCTCATGTCCTTATCATCCCTAATTTTATGTCCTGAATGTAGCATTTGGAACAAGTTTGAGATAAAGATTTAAAACGCTCTAAAAAGACACAATCCATTATCAATTTAGTGGTGCCAATATCTTCATGGGCAAAGGATCATGAAGAGCAGTATGAGCCTCTTGCCAGTGAAACTTAAAGAAAAATTATGACATTTTCCCATGTTCTATCAATGGCCAATATCTCTTTAGTTATGGGTGGGTCCTCATTAACTACTCTTCCATTTATGCTGGAAATTTGACTGGCAGAACTTGCACAGGTTGCATAGCTGAGAGTTCCTCTTTAACAATTATCTTGTACATTAGGAAGCATACCGTTTTATTTAAAATACAATATTTATATTGTGTATAACATAACACACACACTCTTTCTATTTTTTTAACCAGATATTTTTTGAGTACAAACTCACATGCCCAGTCAATCCCATGTTCATGGCAGTGTCCTCTGAAATGTTAACTATGTTGACATGTTGAATCAGTTTCATAAATATAAAAATAATGTATAAACAATGCCTCAAGAGGGTTAAAGCAATCCAGCAGGGATCGTGTAGATGCACATAAGAAGAAGGAAAAACCAGCCTGTGTTTAATATTTATATTATATGTTGGTTTACAGTAGCATTGACTCTTAGGAAAACTAATATAGAAAGTATAATTCTGAAATAGTTTAGGCTTCTTCTAATTCATTTCATTCTATTCTGAGAAATAATTATCCTTAATTTAGAACAAAATATATGCTAAATTCAACAGCACTCAACATGATCCTTGCTAGCTTCAGAAGTCGTACGTGTCACAAATTTCTGTGACAAGTGAAACTGAGAAATCAGAAGGCTTCTACCTTTGATGGAATCAGTTTTTTTAACTAGGAATTTGGTCTGTTACAGAAGTTTAGAGGAGCACAAATTGGCTCAATTCAGTAAACACCCCTCAAGACTGACCTCAAAGGTCTCCTCACCTTACATTAGTCTTCCTCATTGAAGGAGATCTGCTGAAAAATGATAGATTTGGATGTTAGTACGTACGAATGTTATGATATCTATTTCATACTGTGACAGTTTTAACATGAATTGGTTGTGCTAGTATTTTATGAGTACACGTACCACAAGAGGACAAATTTGAGGACAAACCACAAGCAAAACTCTATGAGTCTGAGACCAGCCTGGTCTACAAGAGCTAGTTCCAGGACAGCTAGGGCTGTTACAGAGAGAAAGCCTGTCTTGAAAAAATCAAAACCAGGCCTTTGTCTGATGTGGGGTTAGTGAAGATCTTCTCCCATTCAGTAGGATACCTTTTTGTCTTAATGGCTGTGTCCTTTGCTTTACAGAAGCTTC
>JAQHUG010000156.1:2449886-2470749 GCA_028555095.1 Dicrostonyx torquatus
AAGAAGACCTGGAGCTGATAGCCTGACAGCTTGCATCAGAATCATGCATTCATTTTGCCTTCCAGACATCCCAGGTTCCAGACCCACTTCTCTGCTGAGACTGGTCCCTGGCAACTTAAATATTAAACTTTGTGAAACTTTGCAACTAAGTAGCTTCAAAATAATGTCAAAAGAACACTGTTCTTAAGTTACTGTCAAAAACAAACTGATACATTTTTTTAAGTTTCCACATCAAAAGATCTATCTAAAGCTGTTAGACATTACCAAAGAGTAATTATTTGACATGAGTTATATCAAGTGTTAGCTATATTTAAATATAATTTGTGTTGAACTATATGTCAGTAATTTTCTCTAGTAAGAACTCTATGTTGCAAAGTGACATTCCTTTGACTATTCTTAGTAACACTATTATTATTTCCATTTTCACACATAAATGCTTGAATTGTTTGTTCATTTTTATCCTGAATGGATGCCCTGAATGTGACCACAGGCCCTGGCATGTAAGTCACTGTAGAGCATCTCACAAGCCTTCCTCACGTGTTTATCTGAAAACAAAACAAAGTGTACAGAAAGCAAAAAGTACTAATTTTAAAGCACCCATCATCTACTTTAGTTCAAAAATATAGTACTACAGCTCTTAACTTGCTATGCAAATTTTATAATCTTCCTCAATAGATAAAATTATAAAAGAATAAATATATTTTCCACTTATTTGAAATACAATTAATTTTTAGTAAGAGTATAGCAAAAATGTTATTAACTTGCCCAAAATATTTTGTTTTATTTTTCTTTCAAGGTAGAAACATTTAGGTTTCATTCTCTGAAATGGTAGATACCACAAGGCATACCTCACTTGTGGTCTCCAGAGTATTCTGGATTTTCAATGTGATTATAGTATTTTCAATTATTATAGTAAACTATAATAATTTAAAGATTTTGCTGTCACCATCTATAATTATTTCATATTTAATATATTGTCCGGAGGCATTGCCAGTGGAGACAGATAGTGACATGAATGGAATTTGAATGATTAACTGCAGTTCTGTAAATTGCTAGCCATCTGATCTTGTGACGATAACATGAAGACTAACAGGATAAAATCAATTACACTGAAACGCATTTGAACTCAGTTGACTAGGGCATTGTCGTCTATAAAAATATCTATTGTGCTTGAAATGTTTCTTAGATTTGAGTAATAACAATTAGGTTATCAGTTTATAGACTTGCATTAATTTTTACATTTCAAAATACCATATGCATATATTTTTACAACCAAACCAAATATTTATGACACTCTCAAACCCTTTTGAAAATTTTTGAACAGTACCCTAGTTAAAAACAAGAACACATTAAGACATGATCCTGGAAAGCAAAGTATGTGACTTAAGTCTTTACTAAGAGACTTTCTTCTTTTTTCCCCTTTTTATCTAATGGCTATCAACCAGTCCATACAAAACAAATAAGAAAAACTAATCCTGGTAAATGGCTCATCTACATACTTTTCTATCTGAGGGTTTATAAAACTGTAAAGATCAATAGGTCCCATTTTGTAAATGATTCTTACTGTTTTTCAAGTATCTCTTTTATTGTGGATTAAAGTTACCCTGTTGTAGAAAAAAAGGTTATACCCTTTATTTTTTTTTTGTCTTGACAAGCCAATGACTTCATTCTGTCAAAATGCCTTCTGAGAACCATGTCAACTGAAAGGGGCACAGTTCTGTGTCTCAAATCCACCCAGAGGCAAACATTTAGACACGTCTCATACATACATACATACATACATACATACATACATACATACATACATATATATATATATATTCAAGCCATGCAGTGTCTGCTTAAACATACTACCCTTTAAAGTAAACCCCCTAAATTATTTAACTGAATTAAAATTTCACACATATATTTGAGTCTTACTTGAGGTTCTTGCTGTTCCCACACATCTCATTTGAACACTTACAATATTATATAAATTTGAATATCTAATTTTTCTTTAAAAAAAAAACCTGATGTATAAGTGAACTACCAGGAACCTTACAATTATAGTCTAGGTTGCTGGAAAACGTACCTGATTGATCTTGCTATAGTAATCCCCATTTTAAAGATCACAGCTTTCCAATCTTTCTACAGTGTATTTTAATAATATATAGCTTGTAATAGATAAACATATATAGCTTTCTTCATCATCTGATATAAACCAAAATGCCTACAAAACATGAACTGAGCAATACTTCGTTAAAGCCAACTCCTTATCAGAATTCAGCAGCGTTGTCATGCTTTCTCAGTGGGAAGCATTTTAAGGTGTTTAACACATACATCTTTCACGCCAAAACATCATTATAATCAGAGCTTCATAATTAAATCTAAGAGGAATCTTCTTTCTCCCAACTGCATCTGTCTCGTACTGAACAAACCTCCTCTTCTGGAGAAGATCTGAAAGAAAGACACTCCAGGATGGAACTTAACACTGATGTGGCCAGCTCCCTGTGGAACTCTGGAATTTTCCATGCTTTGTCTTAGGAAAATTTCTCAAGCATGGACTTCTGGGATTTGGCCAGTGACTGTTTAGTAACACATTTTTGCCCTTAGTGCTAAGTATATAACTTGGTGGTAGATACCCTTTAATGTTAGAAAAGAATGTTGCTGTGATTCTTTGAATATATTAAAACTAAAGAATTATGTATTTAGCCAGCTAATGCCAGAAGTGTCGACTGTATCTCAGCAAAATAATTTTTCTTAGGTTTTATTCAAATACTAGATGTTTACATTATAATTCATAACTGTAGCAAAATTATAGTCATGTTGTAGCAATGAAAATAAATTTATGGCTGGGAGTCACCATAGCATGAAGAACTATAACAAAGGGCTACCGCATTAGGAAAATTGAGAAGCACTGATCTAGAGCATCTCCAATCTATATTAAAGTGACGAACAGAGACAGTGGAGAGAGGGTCCTAGACAGCTGCTGAAGCAGAGAAGAGTGAAAACGTTATCAGCCAAAGGCACAAAGAAATATACGCCGATGCTTTCCAGAACAATACCCCCAGTCCCGCTACAATGGGTCAGTGGCTTGAAGTAGTCCACAGGAAGTGTGACTTTAAAATAAATGCATTGCTTTTCTTTAATTCCCTTTTCTTATTTAGTGCACATCATTCACACTCTCTGCATCATTGTGCAGCACACAACTTATCATGAGAGATGAGACTTCTGAAAAAGTCTGTGAGCTCAATTCCTGGTTGGCTATCACACAGTATAATTGGAGGCAGGAAAGCACCCAAATGTCATCGGCTGACCCTGCTAATCATTTATAGATCTACCTCGACCTAGCCTGAAATTTTCAGAGTGAATAGCAAGACTTCTCTCACTTTTACTGTACCCGTTTGCTTTTACAGTCATTAAAATGAACAATCAAAGACAAATTCAAGAGACTTGAATCCCATCCTAAAATTATTACCACTGGACTCTGAAAACTGAGCCTCTCAACAATGCTGTTCATAGATTTGTGAGAATGCATCAAAGTCGGCAATGGCTATCATCAGAGAAGAATCCTCCTGTAGCAGATGGGAAGAATATAGAGACCAAACACCAGGCACTCGACAGAGTGAGAGATCTTGAAATACTCTACCCTAAATGGATATCTCCTTCAAATCCCTCCCCTCAGAGCTCGGAGAAACTTGCAGAAGTGGAGGATGGAAGAGTATAAGAGCCAGAGAGGATGGAGGACACCAAGAAAACAACGCCTTCTAAATCAACATGAGCAAAAGCTCATATGAGCTCACAGATACTAAAACAGCATGCACCAGGCCTGCACAGGTCTCCGCCAGAACTTCTGTGTAAATATTAGGGCATCCACCTTAGGGTTTTTATGAGATTCCTGAATGTGCAAGTGAGCGGGTCTCTGGTTCTGTGCCTTCTTGTGGACTCTCTCCCTTCTGCTGCATTGCTTTGTTCAAATTCAATGTGATAGTTTTTGTTTTATCTAATTTTTTGTTTTGTTATATACTAAAAAGATGGATGGATGGATGGATGGATGGATGGATGGATGGATGGATGGATGGATGCAGTCATGCAGTCATTAGGGTAAAGGTTAATGACTAAACTGTCATTTATAACTGCTGGCAGAGGAAAAATCAGTTTTGTCCAATGGTATTATACTGGGTATGTCAATCATTCTAGGATAGGCCTCATATTCAGGTGTAGTTGACAAACATATAATGGACCCCTCAGTTTTTTTTGTATGTACTTTTATTTGTTTATGGTTTAGTGGGGCTTTTGTTTGTTTACCTTGTTTTGTTTTGTCATTTTATTTTGTTTTCTTGGTTTGGGAGACTTTTGCAGTAGTATTGGTGTTTTGAGAAATAACTTAAAATTGGGTTGTAGGGAGATGGAAAGGATCTGGAAAGGCTTGTGGGAGTGAAAGAATATGATCAAATATATTTATATATAAACATTGCTTTAAGTAACAAAAAAAATCTAATAGAAAAAAGAAAAAAGCCACACCAATGACCCACTTTGGAACTGTGACCTATCCAGCACACTCAGAACAGAGTGTTCTCAACACCCTGCCTATTTCCAGTCTCATAATTCCATCAAGTCCCAGGAACAACCACATTAAAACCTGCCATTACTGGTTTTTCATACTTCTTATGAGCCTGCAGGCTCTTTTAAACAAAGTAGATAAGCTGTTTTTCTTCTCCTGTTGGATATTATGATCATAATTTTCATCTACTTCAGTACAGAACAGAGATTTCCTCATCTTGCCGCTATGCTCAGTTCCTGCCCATTATGCTCCACTTTTTCTCCGGATCTGGACCCACAGAGTGACTCAGAAACTTGATCAAAACGAAAATCAGTGTTCTTGATCTTATCCTCCAGGCTCACCTCTACGCTTGTTCTTTCTATCTTCACAAATGACACCGATACTGGAATATTTAAAGAGAAAATTATCCTCTTTCTTATGAACCTCGTTTTTGTTAGGATCAGTACCACAACCCAATGACTACATATATTATTGGCCATTTTCCTATGAATCTCTCTGCCTACGACCTTGCATTATACTTTTTCCCAAAGTATTAATTAAATGAATTGTCCCTCTTAATGAGATCTTCACCCACAGGCTGACAATGGTCCTCCTACTCTTATGACTGTTTCCACACTGACACTGGAGTTCTGGTTTTGCCTAACTGCCTGAAAATTCCCAATTAACTCTTTTTTTAAAAAAAAATTTTTAACTTTATTACATATGCATTAGTATAATGATGTCAGATTCTCTGGAACTGGAGTTACAGACAGCTGTGAGCTGCCATGTGGGTGCTGGGAATTGAACCCGGGTCCTCTGGAAGAGCAGTCAGTGCTCTTAACCACTGAGCCATCTCACCAGCCCCTTAAAATGTGTAGCCCAGGCTGGCCTCGAACTCATGATCCTCCTGCCTCTGCCTCCTTCAGCAAATCCTACTGGCGGGTGCCACCACAACCGGCCCAATTAACTCTTTAAGACTTACCTCAAACCAAGTGGAACTGCCATTGTTCCCCCATCCAGTGTGTTACTCTGCATTGGTGACCCTCAACAAAATTTGAAAGTATTGCTTGGTCATAATAAACCGGCATTAAATCAATTCTTTACATCAGAGAATTCTCACTTTTGTCTTTATGTGTATGGTTATTTTCCCTCGTGTGTGTCTGTGTACCACCTATTCACGAAGCTTGAATAATACAGATAGCATAGAACCTCTGGGACAGAAGTTACAGAGGACTGTGAGCTGCAGTGTATGCTGAGATTCAAACCTGGGTCCTCTGGAAGAGCAGCCAGTCGTCTTAACTCCCAGGCCATCTCTCAGTTCCCTGTTATACTGATTTCTATAGTAATTACAAAACGGGAAAGCTGTGTAGTGACTTTGACAGGGGAAGACTCATGTACTGGATAATCTGACGTTGCACAGCCTTTGACTTGGGTAATGGGAAAGTGTGGCAAACTGAACAAAGAACTAGTGACAAATATATCTTGAGGAACAGAAATATTAATATCCTGACACAGACATGCACAGGCTAGAACTGAACGCTATCACGTCAATACTATGAATCCGAAAGTAACATTTTATGAACTTCCATAGCTTGCATACACATATAATATTTTTGATGAACTACTAAAGGTGTTGACTTATGTGACATTCACAAGCTTAGCAAACTGTGAGCAACGATGGCACACAAATTTCCAGTTTCATTCTTTGCTTTTCATTACAAACCCATTTTGTTAGCTTTGTTTCGTTTTCCTTAAGAGGCTTTGGTTATGTTTCTTCTAGTTTTCACTCTGTTGGTTTGTGGGCACAAAGTTGGCTCCTATTATTGAGCAGTGGATTTGCAAAGGTATCTAGATGTCTTTGGCTATCTATATAAGCATTCATATTAAAATTTTGTTCTGACATAGGGCATGAGGAGTTTAGCAAAACTTTAACTCAAAAACCTGTGGCAAAATTGGACACTCGGTCAGCAGACTGAGTTCAGAGTTGGTCTGGCACCATGCAGTGAGGAAGTGCTCTATTCCATGGAAAGTTCTGGGGTTTGGTTGAAAACAGCCCCTATTCTACTCTGGGCTCCGTCCCAGTTGGGCACACATACTAACAGAGGCCAGAGAAATCCAATTTCCCCACCCAAGGAGAATGGCCAACCTAGGGACTGAACACTGTTCCAGGGGACAGGAAAGATCCAATGGTGCTTCTACAACTTGCAAAAAATATAAATCACAGCAACATCATGAAACAACCAAGGAGAGAAGGAGAAAACTGAGGAGAGGAGAGGTGGAAAAATGAAAATCTGTAGCATCTCACCATAATGTTTCAATTGGAGATAGAAGATCCCAACTGGTTCAAATAAAATTAAAATGAAGAAATTACACACACACACACACACACACACACACACACACACACAAACAGTAGAGTTTCTGAAGTGTGAGACAGAGAAGCCTTAGCAGAAGTAGATTAGTAATAATCATATACAACATGATTGATATCTGACCTCTCTGAAATAGGACAGGAAACAACACATTCCTAAACTGGCCACCAAAGAGTCACCAGTGGAGAATTTCATAACTAAGAGAACCAACATAAAGTCTAAGAAATATGAAAAAATTTGTTAGTCAACATGCAAAATATAATATAAAGAAACCTTTTAGGGTAAAAGTTAATCAGAATATACTTGATCTGTGATGGAAATTAATATAGTATTATACTTTTGTCATATTTTCATTATCTTATATAAAATATATAATGTGATATAAGCCAATATTTACAACACCATATTTTGGAGTTTACATTACATAGATATCACTAAGGTAACAATATTAGTTCAAATAAGGTGGGAGAGAAAACAGCCATATTGAAACATAATTTGTATATGTAACTCAAATTAAGCCATTATGATTCATTAGTAGATGGTAACATACTAGAGAAAGCAAGGTTTCTTAGAACAAGCTGGTCTGTAACCTGCTCAAAAAATTTTTACCTGAAAGAGGTAGCAGGATTTGATCTTATCTTCTCAGGAGACCTTTTAATACAACAGACAGTTGATCAGTGGAAACGCAAGCAGATGTTCCAGTGTTTAAACTCTGCACCATCATTCCCTTTAGAGAACCATTTATCAATTCTCCATAAATATTAAACAAAAGAAGTCAAAATAATTTGTGTAAGTTATACACAGAGAAAGTAAAATGACACTGAACATGATAATTTAGTAGAAAGTGAGGCAGAAATTGAAAACCAGAGGTACTAGGAGAACATAAAGTTTTGGTTTGGTAAAATAAGAGGCCAATTGCAGATTTAAACACATTAAAAGCAACATTAAATTTGAATGGATCGGGGATCCCGTTCACGGGTTATATGCTGCTATTGGCAGAAAAGCAAGATGTGATTAAATGCTATCAAGGAGAGACACAGCTTATATCAAAGAACATAACCGATTGAGGGTTAAAAGATAGAAGTATGAAACGTGTACAGCTGTCAGAGAGCAAAAGCAGTTTCATCCATATCAAATGAGTATTTAAGATAAGAAAAAATAGGACATTTCATAACTAATAACTTGATAGTGACACACAAGAACACAGGAAATGCCACGGAATATACAGTAAAACTTCAATAAGCATTGTTAGTAAGATCTTAGAGCACCATAAATGTAATAACAGTGTTGAGTGTTAGAGAAGGGGGTTAGAAGAACAATCTTTCATCATAGCAGCAAAGTTACAAAAAAATACCAGGAAGTAAATGTACCAGCTGTACACTAAAAATACATGGAATATTGCTGAGACATAGCAAGGGAAATTGAAATGAATACAAAATATTCTTCTGCTCATAAGTATTACTGAGTACATTCCTCAGTGATTGCACCCTCAGGACCAATGCAGTTTCTACCCCAAGCCTCAAAGGTTCTCTCCATAGACATTGGCACTGTGGATCACAAACCTATATGTGAATGCAAAGAAGGAGCACTTGAAAGCAATTTCGAGGAGAATAAATATGGAAGGCATATCCACAGACTTTAAGTTTGCTGTCACTGCAGAAATGGAGACTGTGGCCGCTCCTAAAGCAAAAAAAAAAAAAAATCTGTACTCAAAACTGAGATAAGCAACATTCTCTCAATTATTTCAAACAAGTTTTGCCAATTTTGTCATGATAGTTTAATGAAGAAAGGAAAATTCCTTCAGTAATTACATACACACATGCTCACACACACATACACACACACACAGTTACAAATGTATTAAATAGTCAGAATCAACACACAAGTATATCCTGTAATGTCCCTGCTTTCCATAAAACAGTAGAATATGTTATCTTTCCCCTACTGTCCAATATAAGGTTCTTAATGTCTATGAGAGATATCGCTAAGAATATTTCACAGTCATAATATTATCAGAGTTCTACTCATGATTGCTATGGTTTGTGTGTGAAATGTTCTCCAAAAGTCATATGCTCCAGAGTTAATTCCTAGTCTGTGGGTGTCATTTTAATCTTTAGGATATAGTATCTTTTTAAAGGGTGACTTTTTGTTGGAGAACCCTGCTTGGGATATTGGGTCTCCATATCCATTTTCTTGCATCCTAGATACCATGAAGTAAGCAGCTGTCTCCAGCATCGTGTTCTGCCAGGTACAAGAGTCCCAGCTTTAAAATTAATGGAACCAGTCAATCATGAATGATAAAATCAGGAGTGATAAAAGTGACTACACAGATGGCTTTCATTTTCAGTATCTCTTAAGAGACACCTTCTTGTGATTATGATGTCCTCTGTAAGAAAACCATTGTGGTAAGTCCAAATTTCCAATGAAGAGAGAGAGAGACAGAGTGAAAGAGGGAGAGAAGCAGGTTAGCAGAGACACAGAGAAAGACAGAGGCTCCAGATTGTCTATCAAACAAGCATACATGAGAGCCGAGCTTTAGTACACTTCTAACCAGCCACCAAGTTGCTATAATTAACAAAATGAAGGAAGGGAGAAATAAGCAACCAATAACCTGCCTAAATTCATGACCCATATATATCTTCACTAGATGAAGATTTTAACCGACAATTAGGAAATTTGGCTTGTTATACAGCAATACATAATAACCTGCTTAAGACAACCGAAGGTTATTTGCATAATATATGAAGACATTGTGCTATTGGTTTGGGGTTTGTTGGGTTTTCTGACTGGGAAATCCTATCAAGTCTGCTTCTCTGGACTCTGTCTAAAGAGACAGCTTATTTTACATGATCAGTTGTTTATGGCTGCATTGATGTGCAGTTGACTGATTTAGTGCTGCTAATTAGTAATAGAAAAACTGAATTGACCTTATGGTTTCAGTTGCTTACAAGAAGGATATAAATGCTTTTAGGTTTGAATGCATAATAAATTTTCAATGAAGTTTTCAATAAATAAAAAAATTAGAGCAACAGAAGAGGTGTAGTTTTATTGTCATTGTTTACGAATGATGAGAACAACAGCAAAAGAGTGATTTTTGTTTTCCCATCTCAACGCCTGAAGTGACGGGGGCAAATCCATTCAGAAATTTCTAAAAGTGGTGTTTAACTATTCTCTCATAGTTAGGTAGCCCTTTATTGATAGAAGATACAGTTCTAGCTCAAAGTATGCAAACAATGATTTATAATGAGCCAAACACGAGTGATCATGGCCAGAGGAACCTAGTTTTAGAGTACACTGAGTGGCATGTTCCACTGTGGAAAAAACACACATCATATTTTATTGACAAAAAAGACAATTTTACAAATCAATATATTTTACTAAATAAACGGATGGGGATGTCAGAAGATTAGGTTCATTCAAAGAGGTTTCAGATTCTAACTGTTGACATTCTTAGCTTTTGGGTTTGTGGTACCTATTAGTCTGTTGTGTAAACACACCACAACGGTTTTATCTGATAGTAATAAGGATTTTTGAGCCAACACAGAATTAGACAATAAAAGCTGTTAAACAGAATAAACTTGTGAGGTAGAACATGGTGGAGAAGGAGATTGCAGAGATATCAAGATATAAAAACACCAATAGCAGAGGAAGACTGGAACCCTCCGCCCCCTCGTTGTAAACCATATGTAAGAAAACAAAGTATGCATAAATAAATCCATAATATATAAATGGCCTTGAACAGCTCCCATAATTTTGGGGGGTTGAATTTTTCCTTTCCAAACATGGAAGATTTTTCTCTTCCTTCATAAACTCTCTCCTTGTGTGTTATGATCTATGTGTCTCTGTGTGTTATGATCTATGTGTCTCTGTACAAAAAAATCTTCAGAGACGTGGAGCCTGGCAATCACATCACGGGCCTTCCATACAGTGCTGGTGCTAGATCGTTTTGCTTATCATCTGGTGGTATTTCATCAACATAATCATGAAATTTCTAGTTATCAGCACAGACATGGCTTAAGGTTATTAATACCGACTTTTATATGTTTGATATTTTGGTCAAAAGATAGATTTGGAGGAAACGTTAATTGTTGTAACAGGTATGTTTTTACAAACATATCTATTAATTGCTCATGATTTCACCAAGCATTGTCAGGTATTCTTTACATTTTGGGTCATTAACTGGTTATTCAGTTTATACTCATTAACCAGAGGGGAAAAGCTGTCAAGTGGGAAAACAGACACCTGCTTTCCAACTGCACATGCTGTCACATGTCACACATGCATGTGTGTGTGTGCGTGTGTATTTGTGTGTGTGTGCGTGTGTATAAGCAGGAGAGACTGAACTGCCTCAGGGAAGACTTACAGGAAAAGGTAGATTTTCTTACCCCAGCTTTGCTTGGAGAATCTCGACCACATCAGCAAGAAATCTAGTGGATTATTCACTAACCAAGACATGGAGTAAATAGTACAGCAGAGATAAACGGCAGGCAGCACCGTACCAGGTGCCAGGTGTTTATCGAGTACCATAGAAAGGAGTTAGGAGGAGAAAGTGCATAGAGTGTGCTTACCAAATGAAAGAAAGTCTCTTATAGTAAATGAATTTATGTCTTTCTGAACGAAAATCAAAAAAAAAAAACACATTTAAGCATCATATCTAATTGCACATTTTGGAGACATCCACAAGTGCACCTGCGTTGGTAGGCATGAATGCCCACTCTTGGTTAGAGAGATATTGACCAGAACAATGGGACCCAAGACTTTGGGATTTCCTTCGGGAATTTTATGCTGGAACAGGAAAAAGCTAAAGCATTTTGACAGTCAGATGAAAAGCTTATTTGTTGCAAAGAGATGTAACACAGTTCTTATAACTTATCGGATTTTCTTCCAGGAGATAGCAGAGCCCACACAATGATAGAACAATGATTGACTGCATCATATTGATAAGTACTACTTAATTATGCACAGCTCTCGTCTTCTGTTTAGCCATGGAACTCATGCCAACACCAAAAAGGTGTATGGAAGGGGAGAGACTTGACCTCTACTTTAACCTAACATTGAAAAAAGAACCTCAAACAAATCTTCATTTTCTGCTTTCCCTATTAGGTTTTGTTTAGTTGGCCTGTTGAGGGAAAGTGATTGAGCTTGACTTATGGGGGAAACCAAGGGAAAGATTTTTGACTCTAGCAAATGCAGTAAAAGAAGCACTTGTTTTAGATATGCAAATTTAGCAGTGTTTAATTTTTTTAACAGTATGTTTTATACTAAGCATAGTCTCACAACAGTTGATAGTGTATGATAAATAACTAAAGACTGAATTAACCTCATTGGTATCCTGTAAACCCTTGTGGCAAATGTTTCACAATTTACTATGCCTGCAGCCATATCTGGTCTTGGGCCCTCAGTAAGTCAATAAAAAGAGCCAAATTAATGATGAAAAATTGGAAAAGGAGATTTATATCTCGGGGGGACCCTTCATCTGTAGCATTTGTGGTATTTGTGATTGAAATAGTCCCCCAGGATCTGTAACTGGTCTGTCACAAATGTATATCCCAAAGAAAAATTGGTATCTTCCAGTCTGACTCTTGGACTACTGAAACAATGAACCCTAAAGAAATGGTCATTTCCCCCCAAGAATCACATGCAGGGGAAAGAAAAAAGCAGCAGCCAGAGGATGAGCTTGTCTTCTAGAGAGAGATTGCAATCACTTCTAATAGGTTGTCAGACTTTAGAAGAGGACACTTAAGCCAGTATGGCAATGGGTCAATGGCGGGTATGATTGAACTCTGGCTGGGACTGCTTAGCTGTGTAAATCTTTGGCCCTGTATTCAAAATTTGATCTCACTTTAGGACCACGTAATGAACTTGAGGTATTTGTTGGATCTCTTTACTCCTCAGCTCAATGTGACCGCATTATGTAAATCTTTGTCTTCTTTCCACTATTAATTTGGTTCTTCTTATGGACTTAACAAAGATCAGTGGCCAGATATGACTGGGGACAAGAGTTGTGATCCTCAATTTTAATAACAGTGTTGTTCCTTTGGTCTGATAATTCAGTGAAGATGCTGTGTCACGGTTGGCTCTTCTGAGCTGGTTTAAGTCATTCCCCCACAATATTGAGGCTATTGTCATCTCTACAGGGAGACAAACCTTTGCTTCTTTTATTGAAACCTGGTTTCCAAACATTCCTTATATATCCCATGCAACATTTTCTCTCAAAAATGATGCTTGAAGAGAAGGCATGGCTATGATGTGGTGACACTGGAGAAAAAAAAAAAAAACAGGTAAATTGTACACCATAGGTAAATAAGATGTGTGCTCCATTTTCTATTTTCTCAATACTATGTGCTGCCATTGCAGCTTTTTTGTAAAATCAACAAATTTAAACATTACTTTTAACTAATAGTATATAATGGATAAATTCAGGAAAGACAGACAAGGGTGAGGGAAAGGGACAGTGAGCATTGGTAAGAGCCAGCCTTTCATTTTTCAGGTGCTAACCATGGCTTATCAGGCAGTTTCAGGTACTGTAGACAAGCAAGAGACCAGAAACTGTCTTTGCTGACAGAGGTGGTTTCTAAGCATCTGGACACTTGGATGACAGTCACAGCAAGTCCTTAGAATTGCTCTGTGCTGAATTCTTTAGATGCACTTTCAAGGAATCTCCTACTCAGGACTGTGACTGCTGTGGTCTGGGCTTCACATCCTTGCTAAAGAGAAAAAGCTGCAAGTCAAGTGTCAAGAGAAGCTGTGATGGGTGGGGGGTGATGTCCCAGACGTCACCTGATGTAAAGGCATGGAACCACTGTCTTTGCTGTTCTCTGGCCCCATAGAGACCAGAGTTCAGGGATACAGAAATGCTCTCATGCAGATAGTGTACCTGGGGATATGGCTGGGCATTTTATATTTCTTTGAATTCTTTATTTCCTTTATCAATGTTTTGAATATTGTTTGTCACACAAAACCACACGTTTACTCCCACACCTTTTTCTATGTAATTCGGCTTATGGTTTTTGACAGGAATATTTAGGTGTGCTCGGTCAAAATACGTGAGAAGAAGATGATAATTTCTAGAGGGATCTGAGCTAGCCTTCAAGCAGTAATTTGTGATTCAGGCCTTGTCTTGAGCAATCCCATGGGCGGGTGTACCCAACTGTCAGAGGTATATGAGGTCTCTGAATATTGCGCAGATTAAGGTCACCTGTGACTAGATTGTTCATGAACCTGTTCAAGATTGCATGGTGACAAATGCGATAAACTCAAGGTGTGAGTTATTGAGCTACTACGGAAAGGGAAAGCTGACCATGCACAGATGGCCACTAAGTAAACACAGCACGCGAGAAGAAATTAAAGAAATGCCTTTTACAAAAGAGACAAATGAAAACAAATTACAGATTGTTAAAGAGAAGATTAAAAAGGTTTAATAAAGCGTAAGTGCTGGGAGGATTGTTTCAGCAAACGATTGCATTCACACTGAGCTAAGTAAACAAACCAATTTGAAATCGGATTCTGCATCAAAATAAAGAGACCAGGAACTTCATTCAATTCTTTTCCCTTTAATCTCATTTGCTTAATTGCTTAAAGGTAAATTTAAAGTTAAATTAGGTTCAGATTGCAATTGAAAATTAAATGGCGGGTAAAATTATAGTTGCACTTTTAAAGCAATGCCATTCATTTGGATTTAGAAATAAATCTAGGAAGATCTGCACATGTAAACTAAGAATGCTTTGAGCTCTGTAAAGCATCTTTTAAATTACTAGCACTAACAGAAAATGATTGAAAGAAAGAAAGAGTAATACTAAATTCAAAGCAAGATGGCACTGAGAATTTCTCTGGAGGTTTATCGGAAGGAAAATGGCAAACAGGAAAAGTGGGCATACTTGACAACACTGACTCTGTCTTTAAAACCGAGACATGCGAACAACAGGCATGAACCCTGCTGCTGCTTGATGTCGTTCACGACACACAGGCACAACTACAAACAAATTCCACTTTTCTGTTTTTGCAGTGAAGTTTTCTACAGGAATTCATAATTTTCTTTCTGCTTTTTACTTCTGTTTGGGGCTTTTCCAATAGATTAGTAGGTGTTAGAATTCAGGAGTACATAGGTTCACCATAGACAGGCTTCCCCATAGAAAATCACCCATTCAGATATCCAAGAATCACACAACTAAAAAACTTCCACTAAAATTTTAAATCTTTTAAACATGGAAAGTCACACTTCAATATAATTTTCCTACATTCTTACCACAGTGAGCCAGATTATTCATACACAGTTACTTGCTTAATGATGCTCAATCATTTATGAAATTAAGAATCTTTCAATTACTATAGTCATATAAATAACCACAAATGGGGAGAAACATAAAGAAACTTAAGCCACTTTTACTGTTAGAGTTGTCACAGTGCTTTTATTGAGACTATTACTGCTAACTTTCAAGAACACTTCTTATTGATTCTGTTTCTCCCCTGTCTCCTCCAGGATCCACTGCCCTGCTATCTAAAAAGCTTTTTAGGGTTTCTTTTGTTTTGCTAGGTTTGGTTTGTTTTTACTTTGTTGTTGAGACAGAATTTCTCTGTGTATCCCTGACTGTCCCGGAAGCTTTTTTTGTGTGTGGGTTTTTTTCTTTATGTATATTAATGTTTTATGTTTCATGGGTGTTTTGCCTACATGTATGTCAGCACACCAGATGCATGCCTGATGCCTGCAAATGACTACAGGAAATGTTTGATCCTCTGGGGTTGGAGCTGAGCTGCCGTGTTAATTCAGGTCTCCTGGAAAAGGAGCAAGGGCTCTTAACAGCTGAGCCTAGGTTCTAGTCCTGTTGTATGACTGCCCAGGCAGCCAGAAGTCTAAAAACAATGTATTTAGGTTGGTAAAACAAGTTATAATAGAAAATGAATTAGGTACAAATCTTTGGACTCACCAAGATAGGATAGATAACAGAGTATTTTCTCCAAATGTGCCAAACACAAGTAAACTGGACATTGTGAGTATAATTCTTAATTGATAATTATTCTTATTGTGTATAGTTTTACTTTGTGACAGTTAAAAGCTTTCCTTTTTATGTAGACAACACCTGCCAATTTTTCTTACTGTATATATTTTACATTGAAGGTTAAGAGAGTTGAATACCAAAAAAAAAATAAATCTATGACATATATAAAGATTGACAAAGCAATAAAAAAATCTAGAGACCTGAAATATAGAACGAAGTTGTGAAGTGTAACAGCACAGGGCTCAATTACAGCTAAGAATTTGACCGACACTTTTCCAAGTGACAATGTTGATCTCCAAAGGAGGGAAACATCATTTCATTTTGCATATTGACAAACTCATTATTAAGATCAGTGTCCCTTACCAAGCCTCGGAAAGTCATCAGATCTAAACACAGAAACTAGCCATAGTAGACAAAAGCATTGAAGGTGAGGGATTTTCCATTCTGCTAAAGCACAAAGGTGTTTCTGCAGGATCAGAGCTATGGAGTTTCCAGAAGATGCTAAGACGGAAGAAGGACTCACCATCTATAAAAGGTGTGTGCACGTTAAGAACTAAAGATGGTTCCTTTTAACCACAGGTAGCTTTCCCTTTTTCCACATGAAAGACATTTCAAATTTCTATCCTTTATCTTCCTATCTTTACTACACTGTGTTCATTTGAAAATGTCATTTTGCAGGTTGTACTTTGTCATCAATATTACAAATTAAATATTTGAAGTTGTTAATAAAATCTTCATGAATTTACCATAAATAATTTATTCATTTTCAAAAATCACAGATTAGAATGAGTTAGTAACTCATTCTAGCTTCTCCCTGTTATTCCTTTCCCAACATTACCAAGATCTGGCCAAGTATCCATCATCTGCCTTCCTTCCCCATCAATATCTATTAACTTTCAAAGTATTTTATTGATGCCACTGTATTTTTAAAGAGAAACTTCCTTGTTTGTGTCTAGATGAAAAAAACCACAGTGCTATGACCCATAATAAAATCAATAATAATTGCTATAGGAATTCCTATCACTAGTAGCCTTTAAGCTACCCTCCCAGTTGGGCATGGCATTTTATACTATATATGCCGATGTAAAACACACATCCAACCTCTTTCCCGGCTGCTGGATTCAGTTGCTGTTCCCCATTCGAGCAGAGGATTGTGATCTGTGAGTTTACCCCTAAATAAATAATCTTTTATTATACTCAATTCTGAGCTAGTGTGGGATTTCTTTTTTAGCCTCCTTCTTCAAATAGTTTTCATATATCATCAAATACCCAGTTCATCTGTAAATTTTTCCTAAACCTCTCAGATCTCTTGATCAGTAAAATTATTGTTTAAAATCGGATCTACACAATGTCTGTGAACTGTGTTTATTTATATTGTCACATTTCTTAAGAACCATTTGATAAGCATCACCTTTCCTATTTTTATAAAGAGTTTTAATATTTACTTACTTAATAGTATAGTGTTTATGAGAGAGTGGGAGGGGAGGAAGTTATACATAGAGGATGGAGAGGATGCAGTACGTGTATTTCGAGGTCAGAAGACATCTAGCAGGTGATAGTTCTCACTTCTGAGTTCATCAGATCCAGTGTCATTTGAGCTATCTGGCAGTCACACCTTCCCCTTTCATCTTGTACCGTGTATTCTTTGAAAAGGCCATATTGTCTGCCATGTAAACACACACAATTAACACACAATGCATGCTTCCTTGGGAAGCTCCACGCCACTCTTCTAACATTATAATTTCTAATTTGTAAGTTTAAAACATTTTAACTGATGTTTATTAAATAAAAACTTGTACTGTAATATTAACCTTATGCTAATTAATAAGAAAGATAATGACCAATAACATATATATATACATATATATGTATATATACTTTAACAAGTTTCATGACAATTGTTGTTTTTTAACAAATACCATTATGTAAAAAACAAACATATGGAGTAATATGTACTAGACTTTAATGTTCGGAGTGAAAGATCATGGCCTGCTCCTAGTTCAAGCAAAGGAGAGAAATACTGCTTATCTGAGACACAGGTACAATATCAATGCTGACACTTGGCGAACCTGTGACCGTCACAGAAGGCACTGATGCTCTTTCAGAGATGTTAGCACACACCTCAGTTCTTTGTGAGGCTCCTAAGAGCCATTGTGCTTGCCACTTAAGCTCAATCTCACAGGCAGACCAAGATCTCACTCTGCAAACTGTCAGCAAAGGCGAAGGCCACACAGGTCTCCACATTCACCTTGCATTGATAAAGATAAGCAAGACTGATGGCTTTTTAACTGCGACTTGCAGACCCGTAAATCAGCCTCGGCTATGCTTTCTGACTTAGCGGTTAAGAGCACTGCCTGCTCTTCCAGAGGTCCTGAATTCAATTCCCAGCAACCACATGGTGGCTCACAACCATCTGTAATGAGATCTGGTGCCCTCTTGAGAAAGTGACCTGGTCAGACATCCTCATCAACTTAGACCACAAAACCCAATGTGAACAAGTTCAACAGTACCGTCATATACAGGCTGCCCATGCATGCTTTAGCATTGCCAGGGCATGAATTTCATTTTCTTCATTTTTCTATTTTTCTATTTGCTGTCGTTTCAATGGTCTGATAGCTAGATTGAGAGATAAAAGTGTCTGCTTAGAAAAACTTAATTTCTGCCAGACTAGATACACTTGCACTATCCATGTGAGTATAAAAGATATATCATCAGGACTGTAGAGATGGATCATCATTTGATAACAAATACTACTCTTGTACAGTACCAAAGTTTGATTTTCATTAGGTTGCTGGTAACCATATTGTTTGGCCAACAAACACTTGAATCTTGAGCTTCAGGAGATGTATCATCCTTATCTAGTCTCTGGTGGTACCTGCACATTCTTATATACAACATCACACAAACAATTATGCATAAGCACACTGAAAACCAAATATAATGAAAGTACACTTACCCCTCAAAGAATGGGTAAGGAAAATATGGTACATTTGAACAATGGAGTACTACACAGCAGAAAAATAAATAATGATATCTTGAAATTTGCAGACAAATGGATGGAACGAGAAAAGATCATATTAAGTGAGATAACCCAGACCCAGAAAGAAAAATATAATATGTACTCACTCATAAGTGGCTTTTAGACATAAAGCAAAGAAAAACTAGCCTACAGTTCACAATCCCAGAGAACCTAGACAACAATGAGGACTCAAAGAGAAACATACATAGATCTACACTACATGGAAAGTAGAAAAAGACAAGATCTCCTGAGTAAACTGGGAGCATAGGGACCATGAAAGAGGGTAGAAGGGGAGGGGAGAAAAATAGAGGGGACGGGAGAAAAATATATATCTCAATAAAAACAATAAAAAGAGAATACATTTCCTAAACATAGCCAATCAAGCTAAAATATAAGCAAACAAATTAGAAAAGTTTTCTCTGTTGTAGTATACAGGAGACTTTGTTGTGGTTAATAGGGAATATATTAATTGTTTAATTAATAAGAATTATAGATTATTTAAAAATAACCTAAGAAAATAACTTATGATTTAAATGTGTCTTCTGAATTGTGTTTGTTATAAAAGTAATACAAAAATTCATACGTTGATGATATTCAGAAATGGATCATCTGATTGGGTAATTGATTCCACTCAAAGCTGTACTGCCTTGAGTGTATTAAACAAGCCACTCATGAGTGATGAGAACTTGAGGGAGCACCATCTCGAGTGTCTACCTGTGTGTGCCAATAGTCTGGAGACTGCAAATGCTCCTCACCTTTGAGAAAATCCATGCATAATATGGCCTCTAAACCATCTACTTCCCAGTCCCCCAAAAATTTAAGCCATACTTTTCCTAATAAATATCCCAGTCTTGAATGTTCTAACAAAAGAGAAATAAGGCTATGAGATTTGATTAAAGATGGACAAAATGGTCAGTTAATAAGCCCCAATTACAGGGTCCCATTTGTGCTGGATCTCACTTTAAACAAGGGACTGAATTTTTATTCTATGAATAGATTATAGAGACTAAGATTAAATACCCTGAACAACTGTGCCAATTTTAAACTGATGGCCCAGATTTTCATTAAATTTAACATCTTATTCTGAGCAAAGAAACAACGGAACTCAGGTTGCAAAGTGCATGTGTATTCTTATCCACCCCGAGCATTTGGATGCTTGTACCAGGTTCCACATCACTTCTGTGAAACCTTAAAGGTTATAATCAGGCTAATGCAGAGACCAGCACTTTGAATAACCAAGATCAAATGTTCAGATAATAGTCTTGACAAGTGGGCTTCAGTTAACCATAAAGCACATTTAACCATAAAGAAACGTTTGTTATGTTAAGATGGTATCCAATGATCTGGGAATTCAGAATTTATTGTCAGGTGGTAGAGCCATGCATGCAGCAGCTGCTCCCCAACCCCTGGACTTCATCCTCCCACCCTGTGTCTTCTGGGACATAGCTATGAGTTTGTGAAAGTCAACAGCAAGGTTTCCTTCAACTTCTGCAACCTCCTGATACAAAACTGTAGTTCTAACTGTTAGAACATCACACAGAGAAAGTGTTCAGTCTCTAACCACATTCATGGTGTTGCCCAGGATATGAAGCCTGTACATATTTTAGGCTGTCCTCACAACTGTTTGCAGGGGAGTGGAGTGTACATAGTGTTGTATACCTTGTTTAAAGAGCAAAACTGAGTCATTCCCCACCACATTCCCCACCAGAGCCTTAGCCCTGACTGCCCCTGGAGAAGTGAGTGTCTGGCTTCATAGCTGGAGGGTCCAGTTCTCTGAACTCTAGCCTCAAAGGCACATCCAATGCCCAGCCCCCACCCAGCAAAACCCCAGAGTCCTAGGAAGAGCCTCCCCTCATCCACAACCACCCCATACCACATCTCTGATCACCTGAGCCTTGGCCTTGACTGCCCCTGGATAGAAGGAAGAGTGACCACCTAAGTCACAGGCCCCACC
>JAQHUG010000156.1:2472890-2493667 GCA_028555095.1 Dicrostonyx torquatus
TTTGAAAAAATAATTTTAAAAAGCTGTCAACTAGCCAACTGATTAAGGTGTGGAAAATATAAAGAATGCTGGTAGTTTTCTAGTTAGAAAATAAACATAATGGCTTTTCTAGCTAATTATCACATATACTAACTTTAAAATGGAATCTGCACCACTTAATGATGTAAGCCAAGAATTAAAAGCATTTTGAAGGGGCAGAATGAAGAAGCTTCAGGTGTCCAGTAACTTATGAGGTTGTGTCACTCACGTTTACAAAGATAGATGTAGCCCAAGGTTGAAAGTTATATAATCATTACTTTTCTTATGTAAGTTTTAGTATGTTGTGCACATGTGCAGTTCCATACTAATCTACCCACAAGTGGACAAAATCTATGGTTAGGACACAATTCAGACAAAATAACTGATGATATCACATCAGGAAAGAAAGAAACCAGTCCTTCTAAACTCCTGGCGAAAGTTTAGTTTGACTAAAGAAAAGTTTTGGTACATTCTGTGTTTGGGTACATATACAGACAAACATGCATACATATTTATCTTCAGAGATGCTTCCCATTTTCAACAGCTTTGAATTTCTAGAGAGTGACGAGCTGGAGATGCCCAAGTGAGGTTCTCTCCCCTCCCACTGTGACTTCTCATCCAGAGAGTAGACAGACAGAACACATCACAAGGACGATCATTCCAAGTTTGCTGAGAATAGCTTACTGCAGACAGAAGAAGATGAAGAAAAACATGTCTGTGATGGAGTTGGACATGTGAATGAGAATGAGCATGTTTTATAAGTGTTCTGGCAAGATGTGTGCCATCTAGTTTTTGAATTTACTTGAGCTGGGAAGAAAAGTTATGGTAATATTTTGCAGAGTCCAAGTCCAGTATGAGATGCATCTGACAGCTGGAGATTTCTCTGCTGTCTGTTAAATGGGAAGGAGAAAACGTTCCACTCCTAATATATCCTGTTGGTTGGTTTGTGGCGTCTACAGTGAAGGAATATAACAAACTTTCCTGTTGTTGTTGATAATATAATTTCCCTTCTTCCTTATCTTTTCCATGTGTGACTTTTAAGAAAACAACTAACAAAACAAGAACAAAATGCTTTCTAGTTTTTAATAACACAGGAGAAACAGAGGTTTCCTCTCTCTAGTGATCCTCCCCTCCCCCCACAAATCCAGATGTTTAAAGTATGACTTCATGCTCCTCTGAATTTCCTCAGTTTCTATTGACATGTCTGCATTCAACCCTAAGTTTATGAGTTTGAGTACTGTCTTGCCTCTAGGTTTTTTGCTAAAACTTGTGAATCATGTTGACCTTCTAAAAAAACCAAATCTTAGTTCTTTGTCTTAGTTTTGTTGTTGTTGTTATTGTTATTCATATTTCATGGATTTCAGACCTGAGTTTAATTATTTTTTTCTATCTGCTGTTTTGTGTTACTTCTTTTTCTTTTTCTAAGGCTTTCAAATGTATCATTAAATTATTAATATAAAATCTCTTCACTTTTCTAATGTGGGCATTTCAAGCCACTACCATTCTTCTTATCACTACCTTATGATATTCTGGACATTTGGGTATGTTGTACTTCATTTTAATTCAGTTTTAGTCAGGTTTTAGCCTTAATTCTTTTTTTCTGTTTTTTTATTGTTAAAAGAAAAATTTACATTTACTCCCCTTGTCCCAGGCCCTCCTGCTCCCCCAATACCCCACCTCCCTCCTCCTGCTTCCTTAAGAGGGGGCAGGATACTCTGCCCTGTGGGAAGCCCAAGGCCCTCCCCACTCCATCCCAGTCTAAGAAGGTGTGCATCCATATAGAATAGGTTCCCAAAAAGCCAATACATGCAGAAGAGATAGGTCCCTGTGCCATTATCATTGGTTTCTCAGTCAGTCCCCATTGGCAGCCACATTCAGAGAGTCTGGTTTGGTCATATGCTCATTCAGTCCTGGTCCAGCTGGATTTGATGAGCTCCCAATAGATCAGGCACACTGTCTCAGTTGGTGGGCCAGTCCCTCGTGGTCCTGAATTTCTTCCTCATCTTCTCCCCCCTTCTGCTCTTCAACTGGACCTTGGGAGCTCAGTCCCTTTCTCTGATGTGAATGTGGGTCTCTGGCTCTATCACCATCCATCAGGCGAAATTTCTATTTAGCCTTAATTCTTAATTTCTACCTTCAATCAGTTTTAATTCAGGATACATTGTTTTACAGCTACAATTTAGTGTATTTTGTGTGTGTGTGTGTGTGTTTCTATTGTTGATATTCAGCTCCATTTCACTGTGATCAGGTAGAATGTAGACAAAAAACAAGTCTCAACAAACCTTGGAAAATTGATAAACTTGTTTATATATTCAAAATGCTCACACACAAAAAAAATGGAGTAAGAGAGTGTGTTTTAGTAGTGAAAGGAATCAAAGGTCGTTTTCGTAGCAAAGTGTCAGCTGTTTTTACGGAACCATGTGCTTCCTATGCTTTGTTCTGGGCTCAGGGTTCTGCTTGCATATTTCTCTAGCCATGACTTCCCCACTTCCCCATCAGTTAGTAATCAGGCAAAGGCACTAATCACATCCACATACATCCTATACATTTGCTGTTTATCTGTACTGGCTGCAATAATGCCCTTCAAAAGACTCTGTCTACCTAGAATCTCCAAATATGGCCATGCTCAGATCACAAGTTCATAAGCAGGTGTAGGTAGGCTGAGACCACAATGATTAGGGTGGGCCGTACAACCTGCGCAAAGACGTGCACATAGATACAAGGAGAATTTGTGATAACAGAGACAGAGAATGGAGTCATGATGTGGGATGTCCTTCTGTATATGCGCTGTTTTTTATTGGTTAATGAATAAAACTACTGTGACCTGTAGCAGGGCAGAATATAGCCAGGCTGGAAGGGATAGAGAGTAGGCAGAGTCAAGGACATGCCATGTTGCTATAGGACAGCTTCAGTTTCAGATGTAAGGGGAAGAGCTGGAAAGGATCAGCTATTCAGAGCAAGCTTTGATTGCTCTTCCAGAGGACTTGAATTCAGTTCCTGGAACCCACATTACATCTTTTAACCATCTCCATTTCAGGGGAGTCCAATGTCGCCTCTGGCACACACTCCACATATATTGTGGAGTTTTCAGAAAAAAACAAGTGTGCTACAATTAGAGAAGGAAAAGGCATCAGGTTCTTTTGCACACACGCATAACAAGCAGTTTAAGGCACTGTAGAATTAAATAGAAAACTTCTTCCCAGAGAAAAGAGGCTGAAAATCAGTATTACAACCCTCTACATATACCATTTCTTAAAATCCTACACATGAGGCAAAATCATCTTGAGAAAAAATATGCATATATCAAAATATAATAGGAACTAGACTTAGAAAAATGTAATGGAGCTTTTCAATTAAGTAGTCTGTAATAAAATTCAAGCTGACTGAAAATGACACAGAGGGATCCAGTAAAATACAAGAACAAATATGTGCATTTTGGTAGCATTCAAATTTAGGCAATTTATATTCTGAAACTCATTTGTATTCTACTCTAAATATATATCAGCCTAAACTTTAAGTAAATCTGGGCCACAAACCTAAATAAAGAGTTCTGGGGACAAATTCAGACTGCCTGCAAGCTCATTTACATAAGCACTATTCTGTTTTATGAGTGCAGTGTGAAATGGAGTTAGTGCCTTCTGTGTAGCCAGTGGCATGCCCTTTCCCAGCACAGCATGGAACCTATGAGCTGGGCTATGAGTGAGGGCTATCTATCACTGAGGGAACTGCTTTCTACAGCACCAGTGAAGTGAGAGAAGAAATCACTGCTTTAACCAGGCTGAAACTACCATAATTTTTAAATATGGCATGGTTTACAGAGATAAAGTGTTTTCCAAACTATTAGAAACTTCAGTTGGTGCTGAAGGTTTCAAAACTCTCAGGATAGCTTAATCCTTCTATAGGACTTTATTGGGGTATGAGTTTGCTCACCTCCCTTCTTCCTAGATCCATATTTAATAGTTCTCTGCATTAATACAGTTTATTTGAGTAAGTATAATTAGCAAGGTAAAACACACTTCTTTCTTAGAACTAAATATTTCACAGAACCAAATGTTTAATTTTCCACCAATTTTGATAAAACAGATTTTGGTTCTGAGTAAATTAGTAACTTGACAGACAAAGATGATTGTGCAGCAAAATGAGTACTGAAGAAATATAACTAGGAGTTAGAAGTGTACATGAGTTAAAATTTAGATAAATGATAAAATGAGTTATTATAAGATAATGAAATTCATGAGTATGCCCTCTTTAATATGAAATTGTTTTCTGTTTTGTGGAAGGAAAGGTCAAGAATAAATGTACTTTATATTTTAAAATACTCATAAAATATTTCTGTTTGGATTTTTTAATTATTTGGACTGCTTTCTTTAAATCAATATTTATAATAAAATTTTATGAAATATTACATTTCGGTACATACAACTTGCTTTGTAACATGTACAGTGCTGGCTTTGGAAGGGAAACAGAGGAGAGAAATAGGGTATAATTCACAGGAAGAAGGTATTTTTCACTCAGTTAAATTAAGTGTTTCTAAAGGTAATCTAGGATGTATGATTTTATAAGTACTTTAACAAGTGACTAATGTTACCTCTCCCCCACATTTTGGTATTCCATAATCACTGATACCAGATCAGGAGGTACGGATGATTGGGAGTTACCATGTGGGTTCCAGGAAACAAAACCTAAGTTTATAACAAAAGTAAAATTACTCTTAACCACTGAGCCATATTCCTTGTCCCCAACTCTGCTACTTCAACCTCTTGGTTGAAGTACAGATAGTTTGGATTAACAGCCTCTGTTGCTGTAGTGGGTGGTTTGGTGTCCAGTTGACACAAGGAGGGGACATGAAATGAAAAAAAAATCCTCCATAAGATCTGGCTGTAGGCAAGGCTGTATGGCATTTTCTTAATTGGAGATTGATGGGGGAAGGCCCAGCCCACTGCGGGTAGTGCCATCACTAGGCTGGTAGTCCTGGTTCTGTATGAAAGTAGACTTAGCAAGACACAAGGGGAAGCCAGTAAGAATATCCTTCCATGGCTTCTGCGTCCGCTTCTGATTCCTGGTTCCTGACCTGTTTAAGTTCCTGTCCTTTTTTCAGTGATGAACTTGCTGCGTAAGTGTAATATTTAATGTACATACATAAGTGAATACATACCATATTGTTTCTCTATCATTTCTATTTCCTCTTTTGACAATTCTCTACTTCTGTACCCAATTTTTTTAATTGTGTTGTTTCCTTGACATCTTGTTTTTTGAACTCTCATTATATTTCAGATATTAGCCGTCTATCAGATGTGAAGTTGACAAAAAAAAAAAACTTTTCCCATTCTGTAGGCTGCCACTTCTTCTGAATGATGGTGTCCTTTGCCATGCAGAAGTGTTTTAGTTTTATGAGGTCCCATTTATTAATTGTTGTTCTTAATGCCTGTGCTCACAGATTTCTGCTCAGAAAAGTTTGTTTTACTATGCCAATAAATTCAAAGCTATTCTCTATGTTATTTTCAGTCAGATTCAGGGTACCTGTTTTATCCTTCCTTCAGGGTCAGGGTACCTGTTTCATCCTTCCTTCAGGGTCAGGGTACCTGTTTCATCCTTCCTTCAGGGTCAGGGTACCTGTTTCATCCTTCCTTCAGGGTCAGGGTACCTGTTTCATCCTTCCTTCAGGGTCAGGGTACCTGTTTCATCCTTCCTTCAGGGTCAGGGTACCTGTTTCATCCTTCCTTCAGGGTCAGGGTACCTGTTTTAATCCTTCCTTCAGGGTCAGGGTACCTGTTTCACCCTTCCTTCAGGTCAGGGTACCTGTTTTATCCTTCCTTCAGGGTCAGGGTATCCGTTTTTATGGCAAGGCCTTTGATGCAACTGGTGCTGAGGTTTTGTGGAATCTGTTGAATTTTTGTACATACAGCCATCCATTCTAACCAGTGCCATTTGTTGAAGAAGTTGTGCATTTTTCCAGGGCTTATTGTTCTAATTTTCAAGAATGACTCCAAAATTCCTCTGATACCAAAACTAGACAAAGATATAACAAATGAAAAAGAAAACAAAAGCAGAAGAAAGGAAAAGTATGCATTGGCTAATATCTCTAATAAACAAATACGTGAAAATTTTCAATAAAATACTTGTAAACTGAATCCAAGAACATATAAAAAGTATTATCTACTGAGATCAAATTGACTTCCTCATAGATGTAAGGACTGTTCAATAAGCTAAAATCAACGAATACAGTCCACCGAGGAAATAAAACTCATGCTTATCTAATTCAATGCAGAAGATGCAATTCACAAAATCTAAAACTCAGGCTACAAGCAACATATCATAACATGATAAACTCACTACATACAACAAGTTCATAACCATCATTCTCATCAGAGAAAAGCTCAATATATTTATACTAAAATTAATAACAACAAGCCAAGAGTGCCAAGGTCACCTTTCCTCTTCAAAAAATATTTGAAATCTAAGAAAAAGCAATAAGAGAAAATAAGAAAAAAAAAGAAATACAAGTATAAAAGTAGAAGCCAAGTTATCCCTATTTAAAAATGACACAATTCCATACCAAAAGACTTCTCCAGAAAAATTCAAGAGCAATAAACACATTCAGTGAAGTGGCACAATACAAAAATGTAAACATCAGTAGCCTTCCTATTTACAAAAAATAGACACATTGAGATGAGACAGGGAAACAATAGATTCACAATAGTCTAAAATAAATTAGTAAAAATCTTGTGATACAACATGCTGCAGACTATATGCTACAATTTTTTTTTGGTTTTTCAAGACAAGATTTCTCTGTAGCTTTGGAGCCTGTCCTGGAACTAGCTCTTGTAGATCAGGCTGGTCTCGAACTCACAGAGATCCGCCTGCCTCTGCCTCCCGAGTGCTGGGATTAAAGGCATGCACCACCACCGCCCAGCTTATATGCTACAATTTTAAGAGACAGAAGAAAGAAAGTAAAGAATATAGAAAATGGAAAGATCTTCCACATCCATGGGTTCTTAGAATTAATATGTGAAAATGGCTAGTCTATTAGAACAATTTGAGGATTCAACTAAATCTCTATCAAAACTTGAACTCATTCACAGAAATTTAATAATTTCAAATTTAATTTGAAAGCACAGGAGGTACAATATAATCAAATAAACCTGGAAAACAAGATATAATGCTTGTATTATCATCATCTCCAATAATAAACTATAATGCAGAGTTATAGTAATAAAAACAGAATGGCACTAACTCAAAAACAAATATTGATCAACACAGTGTATTAGGAAAACAAGGTCTAAGTATACACATGTACATTCTCCTGATTTTTGATTAAGATGCAAATATCACACATTGGAGAAATAACAATATATTTGACAAATGCTGCTAATTAGACTGAATAGCTATCCACAGAAGAAGGAAATTTACAACTTATCAGTCATTCTGCACATAAATCAACTCAAAATGGGTTAAAAACCTTAAAATAAAATCTGATATTCTTAAAAAAGAGAAAGTAGAAAGAAGAGGAAGATTCTAAATATTCTAAAGAAGAGAAATATATTGGAATTCTTTGCCTCAAGAAAATATTTTCTGAACTGAACCATAATGCTGCAAGAATTAAGACCATCAATTAATAAATGGGACCTCAAAGACCTTAAATTGCTATGGGACAATAGTCTGTACCCTGTCACTTGTATTTTAAATAAACACTGACTGTCCAGTACCCAGGCAGGAAGTAGAGGCAGGGCGACCAGGCAGGAAGTAGAGGCAGGGCAATGAGAATTCTGGGAAGAGGGAAGTTTCAGTTTGCAGTCATCACCCAGACACAGAGCAAGCAAGATATGACTACCTCACTGCAAAAGGTACCAAGCCAAGTGGCTAACACAGACAAGAACTATGGGCTAATATAAGTTATAAGAGTTAATAAGAAGCCTGAGATACTAGACCAAACAGTTTATAATTAATGTAGACCTCTGTTTTATTTCTTTGGGACTTAATGACTGCAGGAACCAGATGGGACAAAAACCTCAGTCAACAGAAGCTTCTGTAAACAAAACATGCCATCAGAAGCAGCCTTTATAATAGAAAATTTTCTCTGCCCTTTCTCTATCCAACAAAGGGTCAGTATGTAGAATGAACAAAGAACTAAAAGTGTGCAACATCAAGGGAAAAAAAGCAGTCAAATGATAGTGCATGCATTATACATAGTATTCTCAAACCAAAAATTACAAATGGATAGAATCTGTTTTCAATATGTCAACAATCTTTCCACAATGAGGAAAATCCAAGGTAAAGTTTCTTTGAAATCTCTTATCAACTAAATCACATGACCAAGATACTTAAATACAATTAAACATGACAGCACCATTGAAATGGGAAAAGGGAACACTCATTCATTGTTGAAAGGAGGACCAACTGGTAAAAAACACAGTAAGAATCAATGTTGATACTCCTCCACAAGTTGGAAATAGGTTGTCCACATAATCCACCTATCCCATTTGTGGTGGCTTGAATGATCTAAGCCCCCACCAACCTCCACACCTAAGTTCATGTATTCGAGTATTTGAATAAGTGGTCTCCAGTTGGTAGAGCCATTTGGGGAGATTTAAGATTTGTGGCTCTGTTAAAAGAACTATGTCACTGGGGACAGGATTTGAGAGTTTAAAAGAACTGTGTAATTTCCAATTCAGTCTTTGCTTCTTTCTAATGATAATGGGTATGATTCATAAGCATTCTGATCCAGGCAACATTCCCACTATATTTTGTCATGGCTTTCTGTCATGACACACTCTTATACTTCTGTAATCATAAGCCCAAGTGAACGCTTTATTCTATAAATTACCTTGGTCATGGTGTTTTCTCACAGCAACAGAAAAGTAACTGAGACGATAATAGGTACTAGGATCATGGGATATTCCTCGAACAGGCTTGATCCTATTGTTTTGAAGAAGATCATGGAAGGAATTTTGGACTTGGTGGTAGAAAAGTCATTGAGTGCTCAGATCGTCATTAGCATATAGAAATCTGGATATAAGAATGCGGAGAGCAACAAAGATGATGGATCCCTGCCTTGTGATATTTCAGAATTTTTTACCCAAAGACTGTATCTGAGACATTCATTTGATACTTTAATACAAAAAAGGCTAGCTTCTGTTTATCTTTTATCTTGATTTACAAAATCAACTGTAATTAGTACAAAACCAGAACTATTAAAATTGACATGAAATCTTTGCCTAATGGGAACAAGTCAATGCTATCAAGCTGGGGCTGAAAAATCAACAGTGATTAAGAACTGACCAGCATCGTTGAGGCAAAATCTTCAAGAAACTCTTTCCTCATTGTCAACTCTCAACAGCTGCTGTCCAGAGGATACCTAGGTTGTATCTCATGCTGGTAACCAAAGTTGGTATGTACTACTAATTTTGAAAGCAGAAAATGGTCATAAAAGGCATATAAATGTTGGGGCTATGAAATACCAAGAAAGGCCACAGATAAGAGGTTCAACCTCAAATGTAGCATAAACCTTATATTTGGTTGGGTCATAAAGAAAGGCTGAGACCTGGCAGAATTCAGTAGGTTTGTAATCCCTGAAAAGAATCTAGAATGGACCATGGGCTAAAATGTAGTCTCAATTTCAGGAGAGAAGTGTAGTCTGAATTTCAGGGGAGACTATGGAAATTGTAGATGTTAGTACTATGGGATGTCTATCAAGAGTACAGGCAACTATTTAGTTGTATTAACTGTAGCTGGTCTGACCTTGGCCTAGTTGATAGAGTGGCACTTAGGTAGGCAGAGAAGATAGAACTGAATTCTTGGAGAAAGAAAGCAGAGTGAGAGAACCACCATGGAGCCACCAGAATCAGACATGCTGAATCTTTCCCGGAAAGCCACTACCTTGTGGTGATGTACAGATTAATAGAAATGGGTTAAATCAAGATGTGAGAGTTAGCCAATAAGAGCCTAGAGATAATGGGCCATGTAGTGATTTAATTAATACAGTTTCTGTGTGGTTATTTTGGGTGTGAGCTAGCTGGGCAGCTGGGACAAACAAAGGGCCACCCTCCTTGTGCAACATTAGTGACTTGGTGCTGCCCAATCCATTTGCACCACAGAAGATGGTGAGTTAATCAAGACACTGGACAATGAGTTATTTTGCTGTTGAAGTTTAGTTTTACCTTGATTTTTGTTGTAATTGCACCTGGGTTCTTCTGTCTTGCAATAAAAAAAAAACAACCAAGATAATTTTGATTTGCTAGAAGTCCATAGTTAAGAGACTCTAGACTTTTAGGGAAACTTTAAATTTTTATTGACTCTGGATATTTTATAGAGCCTGAACTTCCAGTAGGCTTTAAACTTTTAAAGATGGTGAATTTTAAAGTTATACTAAGTTTCATATTTTGATATTTATATGACATCCTGGGGACAAACAAAAAAGGAAAGTTTATGGTTTGATAGTGATGTTTGTGTGATGAGATAATGATGTATTGTGTTAGTTGGTTCTTTTTTATTTTGTTTTGTTTGTATTACTTTGTGTTTTCAATGTGACATATTTGAGATGAGGGGTTCTTAATCGAGTAAATGCCTTTATCAGATTTAACTGTAGGCAAGTCTGTGTGGCATTTTTTTTATTAATAGTTGACATGGGAGGTGATATAATATGAGAGATTGATATAAGAGCTTGATATCATCCTGCTGTAAGTTACCATTCCTAGAGACATGGTCCTAGGTAGTAAAAGATAGAGCAGGCTGAGCATGTCATGTGGAACAAATAAGTATGCAGAGTTCTTCCACTTCCTTTATTTCGGTTCCACCTCCAGGTTCTTGCCTTGAGTTCCTGCCTGACTTTCGTTTATGAGAGACTGTACAATGAAAGCCAAAGTAAATCCTTTCCTCCCCAAGTAGTTTGTGGCCATAATGTCATATCAAATCAGTAGAAAACAAATTACAGTATCATTCTTGGGCATATTCCAAAGAATGGTATATCCTACCATAGGGATTCCTGCTCACATCCAGGCTCGCTGATGCTTTATTCACGATAGGCAGAAAATGAAAAAAGATTAGGTATTCATCAACTGACAGATGAAAAATGAAAATACACATTTAAATAATATACTGTTATTATTCACATATTAAGAAAAACTAAATTATGAAATTTGAGGATAAAAGGATGGAGCTAGAAAACCATCATTCTTAGTGAACAGAATGCCATATATTGCATACTCTCATTTTATGGATGTTGGTTTTCAATATTTGGTTATGTTGTACAATTGTGTCAGACAATACATACAGAACACACTAATATAAATAATTAAAGAGAAATAAAGGAAGAGAAAGGTTTAAATTGGGGCAGGGCCAGACTGATTGAACAAAAGTCTATACTGCATAACACATTGCAGCTCCCAATGTAACTAGGATGAATTAAAAGGTGTTGGAGATGTAGAAAAAAATGGAGGAGCAAATTGAATTTTTTTAATTTATTTTTTAAATTAATTTTGGGGGTGTTGCTCTTTAGTGGATGTTATGGGATGATAGGTGGATATGAAGGGACCTTGAACTGAGTGCTATTGGGGTACGTGATATGAGTAAAGAAATTTTATATAAATATATAAATTTAGGTAGGGCATAGGAGAGCAGGGTAGAGGAGTAATTATAGGAACACATAACTCACATTAAAATCCTTCTGGAAAGCCAATATGAGATCCTACTCCTATAGAAGCTTCATAAAATATAAATATATACACATATAAAATAGTTTAATTACGTTACTGTACAGTGTGGGAACAATACTCCAATTAGACATTCTATTCTAGCAAATAAAAATCCCAGTGCCAGTAGTGGGTTGTATCTTTGTTAGTCGATGGCTAATGGGATTCCATAGATATTCAAGCAGTACAGGCTGTTTTCCATGCTTCTTTTTATTATTCAGAATTTGAAGACAGGATCTTATTGCTGAAGATATCACATAATGAACCTAGTAAACATAGAGAAATCAAGCTGGTACATGATTTCTGGATGCTTTATCCCTACTGAATAGATATCATCGAAGTAGAACTGGCTATGGATGAATCAGAAAGGGGGAGTAATCTTCAATTTTACCTAGCTTTGAATCCTGCAAGCTACAACAATTATCTGCCGGGAAAGATACGACCACTGGTATGATAGTGTCACCAACATTAAGGGAGTAACCAATCACCAGTCTTTTTTTTTTATATTTCCACTAAATAGAACTTATTCCTGGCTGTGTTCATGGTAAAAAGGATCTGTGGCAAGATGGTCCATGAGACTAGAGGAGATATAAATACTGTTATTTTGCTAAATGTATGCATCTTTAAAATGATTTCTAATGACATATTGTGATACCCATAAATCAATGTCCCTTAACCCTCATCATCTTCTAGTAGATTGCAGTTAACAAAGAGACACTCAAATGCTTAGTGTGCTAAGAATAAGAGACTTTAGAGACTTATCCCTAAATTGTGCTTTTCTACAGAGTTTCAGTGAGCTTTGCAGAAGAGGAATGGAAAGATTATAAAACAGAGTAGAAGATTACTGTAAAGGAGAAAGTTTTTTTGATATATAACTGGGTAGTTGCATATGTCAACTCACAGTGAGTATGGCAGTACCTACCAGACCAGCACAACTCAAGCCAGACAAAATTCAAGCTTAGAGTGGGCATGGCAGTAAATTAGTCCTCCCACCAGCTGAATAGCTTTTGATGAGAAGGGAAGAGTTGGGTTTCTTTACTGGAATGAGCTGTGATAAGTTGACCACACTCCAAGGAAAGTTCCACAGTAGAGATAGTTGGGCAACAACAAACAGTACTTTATAAGCATAGGTGAGGGGAGAAGAAAGAAGCTAAAAGTTTTTGATTGGGTAGGAAGTAGTGGATGTCGGGGAAGTTGAGGAGTGGATATAATCAATATACCTTATATAAATTATCAAATAATCAATAAAATATAAATAATAATAAAAGCATTTGAAACACCATAAAATGTAAGCTTAACTGAGAACATTTGATAAAAGGGAATAGAAGAGGATTAAGAATTAATATTAATTATTGTACTAAGCTATAATTATTATATAATTAAATATATTAATTAATTGTTATATTATATTGAGCTATTAATATATAATAGCTTTCATATAGTTTATACACTTTTATTTTTAAAATAATGACTAGTAAACTGTCATATATTTTTATAGTAGACTAAAATAATCTTTTGTTGTTTTTTGTGTGGAGGTCCACAGAAGTGGATCATCCCAGCTTTCCACATTGCCCTCCTCTGGAATATAGAGACCTGATGTGGGATTCCCTCTGCATGCTGTGAATACCATTGGTTAATATAGGAACTGTACTGGGACTGGGCAGAGCAGAATAGCAGTAGGAGGGGAAAACTAAGCTGAATGCTGGGGAAAAGGAGGCTGAGTGTGAGAGAAGCCATGTAGCCCCACCAGAGACAGACGCCAGAACCTTACCCAGTAAGCCACAGCCTCATAGTGATACACAGATTAGCGGAGATAAGCTAGTTTAGGATATAAGAGATATAAGAGCCAGAAATATGCTTTAACTATTGGCCAAACTGCATTGCAAATAATATGGTTTCTGTGTGATTGTTTTGGGAGTCTGAGCAGCCAGGAAACAAACAAACTAACTAATTGGTGCACCAATGTGGTTGACTAAAATCCACATAAAACCTGAGAGAGTTTGGGAATGAATTCTAGGCGAAACAAAAACAAACCGGAGTTAAGCATGGCTTAACGCCATGGCTCCTTTAAGGGAGGTTTTCCTGATTCAGAGGTAGCCGGAAAATGGTCACATGGTTTTGAAACAGCAGCTTCCTGGGCCATGCTGCCAGTGAGAACTCTGGCTCTTTCAGGAGGCCAAGCATTTAAATGGAGTTTGTGAGCAGTGTGGTGCAAGTTACTTGGTGGCAGCATGTGCCAACTGATTACCAGGGTTGAGATGGTAAGGATGGCTCTCACCTGGCAGTCTCAGGCACTAACAACTTCCACCATGTTGGACTGGGCTGAGCAAGCAAACAGAGCCATTATTGCCACTAGCAATTATGCTGCTTAGGTTTTTAAAAGGCACTTAGCATTTTAAGAAGCATTCCTGGTCAAAAAATGATTATAGAGACACAATAAAGACAAATTCAGATGGAAAAGACCTCTAAATGGGTCACAGTGTTGGATAAATGTACATAGACTTGGGAGAGAGAATTAAAAGAGTATAGAGAGTTATAAAAAGAAGTAAATAGTTCAAAAAATTAAAACTAAGTCTTTAAAGAGACAGTCATAGATTAAAAGGTGTAAAGAAAAATAAGCCATATAAAGATGGAATGTACACAGAGAGTCTGGATTGTGTATATTATTGTGCTTTCTTTGAATTTTTTTGACTGTAAAGGAGTTAAGTAGCAAACATATATATCTTAAAAGTATCTTGACTTCCGAATTTTAGTCTAAGAATTTGTTGCATTGGAAAAGAGGTTCTTCTTTTGTTTCTACAGAGGATGAGAACCTGTGGAATCCTTCTAGACTAATGTGGTTTAATGGACAAAGACCACCCAAAAAGTCTCTGTGAACATCCCAAAAATTACTTCACCCAGTAAACAGCAGGAAGTAGTTTGGAGAGAACTATGCGCATATTCCCAAATATTGTTTATAAATGTTTGTTTACATTTAAAGGGGGATATGCTATAGATATGAATAATTTGCACTGATATAGATCTTGATCTGTTGATACAAATTTTAGATCAGTTTTGTTATGTGCATATTTTTGATCTTGATTAAGGTATTGTGCTGGTCTAGCTCATTTAAAAATGCATTGTATAATTAAGAAATATAAGTTAATAGATAGTCACACATAATTGTCAAGCTTGTAATCATGCTAGTTAGGTTTGCTAGATGTACAAAGATGTATTTCAGATGGATAGAGATTCCTTATTTCGTTCACAGACCTTCAGAATATGGCATTTAAGACATTTAAGAACTTAGGACTTCTCATGACAATGAGACACCAATTACTTCAAAAAGAAGATGGACATCAAAGAGGCTCCTCATAGAGTTTGCCAGCCATTTGGGCAAAAACCTGCTCTTGCCTGGACTGCTTTATGTTGTGCTTTATGAAATGGACATGCAAGACCCACAGAGAAATGACTGCTAAATTTGCCTAAAGGTGAGACAGTCTTTCGGGGTTCCTATTTCATAAAAGAGTCTGCTAGATATCCTGTAGGACACAGAAGAAAGTTACTGACAAACTGCCAATATAGGCAGAACTGTTTCTGCTTCATAGAAAGTTTGCTAGATACTATGGGCCTGTAGGCTGAAGATGGATGCCCCAATAGTACAGAAGAACTTTGGGTGACTATCCAGGCAGTGAGATGTCTCTGTCAATTCGAGAGTTTTGGAAGTTGTTTACAATATACTTCCTGTTTACTTAGGTAACATTATATCCTTCTGGAGTCTTTGATGGAGTTGAAGAATGTATAGTTATAGTTATAGTTTCCTTAGTTATGATAAAACATAAAGTAGATGTAAATATTGTAACTGTAATTCTTGCTTGATACCTGTTTTGTTGTATGTAATTTTTCTGTGTTAAAGTTAAAGCCTTCCAGGCTGGGAGGTGGTGGCGCACGCCTTTAATCCCAGCACTCAGGAGGCAGAGGCAGGCAGATCTCTGTGAGTGCGAGGCCAGCCTGGGCTATACTAGCTAGTTCCAGGACAGACTCCAAAGCAACAAAGAAACCCTGTCTCAGAAAAAATAAGTTAAAGCCTACTTTTTATTTAAACAGAAAAGGGGAGGTGATGTGTGATTCCCATCTTTATGCTGTGAATACCATTGGTTAATAAAGAAATTGTCTTGGGACTACACAAGGCAGAATAGCAGTAGGCGGGGAAAACTAAACTGAATGCTGGGGGAAAGGAGGTAGAGTGAGAAAGGAGTCATGTAGCCCTACTGGAGACAGATGCCAGAACTTTACCCAGTAATCCACAGCCACATGACAATACATAGATTAATGGAGATTGGCTGGTTTAGGATATAAGAGTTAGCCAGAAATACACTTAAGCTATTGACCAAACAGTATTGCAAATAATATGGTTTATGTGTGATAATTTTGGGAGTCTGGGCAGCCAGGAAATGAACAAGCAAACAAGCAGCCTCCTACAACAAGGACCTATCAGGCTAGACCTGATATATGGCGCTCAATGTGGGGCTTGGATATGGAGGAGTAACATGATAGACACCACATGAATGTCCACTGCAAGTGTAAGTGAAAAGTGTGCACTTGAAGGAAAAAAATAAAGTGAAGGTACTGTGAGTAACTTGGAAGTAAAATTGTAAATGAATTCGTAAATATGGGGTAGAATAAGAGTAGTTAGCTATTTGTGCATTTACTTGGGTATATTTTGAAAGCCAGAGGAGCGCAGGTAGAGCAGCAACAGTTTAAGAAATTTTTAGAGTTTGTAGATATTTTAATCTCCCCGCTCCCTTCCTCATACTGGTGACACAGCCTCTGCCATTTTCACACTGCTCCTGGGCACTGAAGAATGAAGATGGCAAGGGGAAAAGTAAAAGTGGCGTGGCCCTACCCACCTGAACTCCCATCAAGCCCAGCATATAGGTGCTGCAGTCTTGTAGCTGCTGCAATGGTGGCCACCTGCACACTGTTGTAGTAGTGGGTGCTGGCTGTGTTCCTAGCACCTGAGAGGAGTGCGGGCCCTTTTGTTCCATCCTGCCTGGGTCCCGGCTCCTGGAGCAGGCCTGCTTTTGGTCCTGGCTAACTTATACCCAAAATAACCACACGAAAATTATATTAATTCAATTACTGCCTGGCCCATTTTCACTAGCCTTTTCTTCTAGCTCTCACATCTTATTTCAACCCATTTTTAATAGTCTGTAAGTCACCATGAAGTAGTGGGCTTACCGGTAAGATTCAGCATGTCTGACTCTGGCGGCTCCATGGTGGCAGCTCTCTGAGCCTTCCCTATCCCAGAATTCCATTCTGTCTACTCCGTCCACCTAAGGGCTGCCCTATCCTACAGGCCAAGGCAGTCTCTTTATTTAACCAATGAAAGCACAGAAATACAGAAGGACCCTCCTACACCACACTGTGCTGCAGCTAAATTTGCTAGCCCCCACCACGACTGGCCTCCAATTAGACCACAGAGACCTCTGGGAACCTCCATTGCTGCTGCAATCTGACCCTAGTCTGCAGCAGGAACAACAAATTGCAGAGAGCACAGCTCCTCCCCACCCAGGCCAGTGAACATTGGCGAGCTGAAGCTTCTGGTTCCCTGGTCCCCAGCGGGACTGTCAAGCCTGGAGAGCATAGCTGTCTCCCGCTCTGCTTGGCCCCTGGCCATGAGCCTATAGGGGAATAAATCAGCAGTTAAATTTTGATGTGGCAGTGTATGCCCAAGTTAGTGCAGCTGTCAAGAAGGCCTGGAATAAAATTCCATCTTCTGGAGAGCAGACTGAGAACTTATCTAAGATAGGGCAGGGACCTGATGAATTATTTCAGGACTTTGTCTCTAGGCTGGGCTGATGAAGATATCTAGTAGGTTAATTGGAGGTGCAGAAGCTGGACATTTGGCTGATAAACAGAGAATGCTAATACAATATGTCAGACAGACTGCTTTGAGACCTTTTAGAAAGAAAGGTGACATCTCTGATCATATTAGAATTTTTCGGATATTGGCTCCTCATATACTCAGGGGCTAGCTATGGCTGTTGCTTTACAGGGTAAAACAGTTAACTATGTTCTCTCCCAGCAAAAAGATCATGGCTCAGAGAGGAGGACTGCAGGAGCTCATGGAAATTGCTTAACAATTAGGATGTAGTCAGATGGGATAGCAGATCAGGCAATCCAGCAGCCAGTCCCCCCACAAGGAAATCCATTCAGTACCTATACAGAGCAACCCTGGGCACAGCTCTGCTCAACCACCTAACAGGTTTTGACTTCTGAAATGGGCAAGCAAGCCCTCCCCCTGGTGTTTATGGACCTTTGCTGAAAAGCACTGTAGGATTATTGTTGGGAAGAAGTAGCACCACTGTACAGATTATCTTTGTTGCTCCCAGAGTCATTAACTCTGACTTTGAAGGAGAAATCAAGGTTTTGACTCACTCACCTAAAGAAATTTCCATGGTAAAGACGAGGCAGAGACCTGCACAATTGATTTTACTTCCCCAAGTTCAAACAAACAAACAAATCAGGTTAAAAGAGATAAGAGAGGAGAGTTTGGGTTTAGTTCATCTGATGGCTATTGGCTCAAGCCATAAGTCCACAGCGCCCAGCACTCACTTTGTTTCTAAATGGAAAGAGCTTTTCTGCCTCCTATATATTGGTGTGGATGTATCTGTTACTACTGCCAATCAATGGCCTTTAACATGGACAAGGATGCAGACTATCACACAACTGCAAGGGACTGGTCAGACTCAGAGTCCTGAATAAAGTAGAGAACCTAATGTGATCAGTGTTCCTTATACTAAAAAACAGGTTATTTCAAAATAATGATTCTTGGGTAATTGTTTTTGCTCAATTTTTGGACCAAGTTGATAATCATTTTCTAGCTGATCAATTTGCATAAGTGCATTCTTTTATAGTCCTTAAAATTGTAACAAAAGATGCTTTAAAAGATGCTGTGTTGGTTTTTACAGATGGTTCTTGCAATGGAAGAGCTGCTTGTGTTGTTAATGATAGCGGTTGTGCGTTACAAATGGATGCAGTTTCAGCTCAGTTAGTAGAATTACGAGCTGTAGTTATGGTTTGTCAGCTTTTAATAAAGAGTTCATTTAATTTGTGTACTGGCAGTCATGATAATTTTAGAGGTCTTCAAGTCAGAGACTTTTCCCTTCATTTGAACTTGTAATAGTCAAGTTAGAATACTACTTCAATGAATTCAAGATGCCATTCATCAAAGAAAATTACGATGCTTTATGGGTCATGCTAGAGCTCACACCAAACTTCGTGGGCCACTAGCTGACAGCAATGAGACAGCTAATAAATTAACAAAGACAGTCACTTTATCACAAGTAGAACTGGCTCAGCAGTCACGTGTCCTTCAACATCAGAATAACAGAAACTTAAGAAAACAATTTAGCCTTACAAGAGAAATTGCTCATCAGATTGTTTGGCAATATGATATATGCCCACAGTTTTTACTTGTGCTTAACTTAGGGGTAAATCCTCAAGGTCTGCTTCCTAATCATTTATGGAAAATGGGTGTTACTCATGTTATAAAATTTAGCAATTCAGCCAGGCGGTGGTGGCACACGCCTTTAATCCCAGCACTCGGGAGGCAGAGACAGGCGAATCTTTGTGAGTTTGAGGCCAGCCTGGTCTACAAAATCTAGTTCCAGGAAAGGCTCCAAAGCTACAGAGAAACCCTGTCTTGAAAAACTAAAAAAAAAAAAAAATTAGCAAATTCATATATATATATATATATATATATATATATATACGTGTGTGTGTGTATGTGTATGTATGTGTGTATGATAGTTGATATACAGATTCAGGTTCTTTGATAGCCACTGCACAAACTGGAAAAACCATTAAACGTGATAACTCATTGCTTAAAATGTTTTTATATGGGAATTCCTAAAACTATAAAATCAGATAATGGGTACAGATTTGTTAGTAAAGCATTTCAGCAATTTTGTTCTCAATGGAATATTGACCATAAAGCAGGAATTCCTCATAACTCTCAAGGACAAGGAATTGTGGAGTATGACCATGGCTCCTTGAAAATACAACTTCAAAAGATAAATAAGGAGAGTTATATGCCCAGTCACTACATAAAGCACTGACTCATACCCTTTTTATTCCAAATCTTTTAAACGTGGATGATCTGGAAAATCTGCAACTCATTGAAAGAACCCCTACAAAATTTGTTCAGGTCAAGTATAAAGATCCATCTACTGGCTTATGAAAGGGCCCTGACCTTGTTTTAATAGGGGATTGAGGGCATGTTTGTGGGTTTTTTTCCCCCCACAGGAAGAAAATGAAGCTTGATGGCTTTCTGAACATTTGGTGCAGTGTGTGTAAGAGAGGAATACCAACCCTGATGACATCATAGCTGCTAAGGCCCTCCCAGAGGAGTTGGAGTAAGATTTGCTGAACCTATGTTCCTGACCCTCTGATGTCATCACTCTGCAGTCCAAGAAGGGAAGGAGATTATGGCAATAGTTAATGATTCCCAGTTTCTTGGCAAACCCTCTGCACAGACTGCACAGACCTCTGTGACTTTTATTACTCTGGATCTGGCTGAGAAACACTGAGTGTTGGGCCAAATATCTACACTATATCTTGAGATGCAGAGGTTAACTTTGCCAGTGCAGTGTTTCATTTGCTGTTGAAGTAGAGGGCCTGCAGAACTGGGACCTCAGAAATTTCCCCTCTGTGGGAAAAAGACTTGTTAAAGCAATCAGACGCTATTTTGGAGGCAATGAGAGACTAAATCTCATATCCAGTATATGAGGAGGAGTGGATTAAAGGTTTTGCTGATGGTGTTCCATACTCGGGGGCTGTACCAGCTCAAACACATCTTTGGAAGTTGGTGCAGCAATGCAATTGGACTTTAGGAGAGGAATAAGACTCATACCTCACCCACCACAAAAGCATTTCTATTGATTAAAACAAAGCTATATGAATTGCAATTTGACCAATTGTGTGTTCATTCTTAATATCGTACTAGAATTATGATATTGACCTCTTAATGTTAGCCACTTCTGTTCACTATGAAAATGTTACTGGTTGGTAAAAGGTTAGGGCTCATCC
>JAQHUG010000156.1:2494191-2507690 GCA_028555095.1 Dicrostonyx torquatus
GCTGAGGACATCCCCGTGGACATCTGGGATCCCCTCTAGAGACAAGTCTCTTGCCAAACCTAAAATGACTCCTTTAATGTAGATATCTTATTCCCTTCTCCAATATCCACCCTTCCTCCATCTCCACCCTCCCACACCTTTGGATTCTGATGCAGCTAAAACTTCGGGAGACATCCTGTACCAATTTAAAAATAGGGTACTACATCTTGGTCATCCTTTACTCCTTTATTAGGAGGTAATAGAGTCAAAGGAACATGTGTATTTCTTGGTATTATCTACTTGTCTATGATTATCAAGTTAATTATGAACTCTTGATGGAATGTAGGCTCAGAGGTACATGGTATCAAGCTACGCACCCTCCCTTAACCCTTGATGAGCAGAGGTTGGTAGTCAAAATGGGTAAGATCTTTTTTGCCTCCTGTCAATCTAAGAGAGAACATGCATGGTGGGACATGTGTACCAATGACAAGTAATTTTGGAAAGTTGAATAAGGCACAAAGATAGGCCCAGTCGTCTGTCCTGTGGCAGAAGTGTGGACATTATTAATTAGATTAAAAGGGGGTAACTGTGGAGGCAAAAAGAAGTGGATTCAATCCACCTGGAAGGTCAGAGATTTCAGACCTATTCTTGCTCATTCAAGGTCATACGACAACGACAAGATGCTTGATCTGAAGTGTGGCTACAGGATGTCTTGTTTAGAACAAAGGATATTGTGATCTAAGGTGTGGTTACTTGATTTTTTGAGATGGGAGGAGAAAATTACTTTGCTTGTTCTTTGTATCACAAAAGTCTTTTGCCTTCCTTCTCATGATTAGGGCATATAAAAACTTAGAGTAATAAGCTTAGAGTGGATCACAGTATTCACTAGATGCCCACCCGATTCTGTCTTCTATTTCTCGTCTATCTCTTTCCTGAATCCACACTCCCCTCCACTGGAATGTATGGACCTGTTGGGTAGGGCCTAGCATTTTTTGGTTTAGATAAAACCAAAAAAAAATATTCATAGGGATTTGATAGACAAATATATGTAAGAACAGAGGCCAAGATTATGGCTCAAGAGAAGAACTTGAAGTTTCCAGCACCTATATAAATGGCAAGCATGGTGGCTATCTGTAATCTCAATGCTCAGAGGGTAGAGGGAGAGGATCCCTGGGGCAAGATGGATATTCGGAGAAGCTGCATCATTAAGTTCTAGGTTCAAGTGTAAGATCTTGTCTCAGTCAGTGACTAAAACAGAAATTTATGAAGAAAGAGCAGTGACATCAACTTTTGGCCTCCATATTCACATGCACACACATGGGGTCTGTATACATACAAATGCAGATAGACATAGGTACAGAATGCACACTCTTCCAAAAATGATTTTGTATATAATATATATATAATTGATTATGGCAAGAGGTGTTCCTCAGACTCCAGAACATAATGAAACAAAATGGTACCTCAAAACTGCCAGTAAAAATGCTGACAGTGCTCAGATTTTGAGCTTCCTTTAAGGGTATGATTATGGGGAAGCTAATAGGCATGTTCCAATTTACATGCCATGAACTTTTGACATAGAGAAATGGTTAATACGGTTCTTATACCATTTTTCTTCCTTCTTATTTTTTATGTGTATGAATTTTTCCTACATGTACGCCTGTATCGCACATGCTTGTAGTGTCCACAGCTGCAGAGATGGGTGGCAGAGAGCTAAAACGAGGATGAGATGGCTGTGAGCTGCCATATGGGTGCTGAGAACTAAGCTCAGTTCCTCTGGAAGAGCAGCAAGTGCTCTTAACCAAAGCACCACCTCTCTTAATTTGTGGCGAATGAGAATGCAAAACTCTACGGAGTTTTACTGTTAAATATGAAAGCATGGCGAATAAATCAAATGTCAGATGCGGCTTATGTGCCATCTCAGAGTCAGCCCTTGTTAATTTACGATCAAGTCACACAAACTCGGGGTGCATAGGAATCCAAAAGAGAGGATTTGGGAGCCTACCATATCAAATTGTCATTTTATTTAAATTTTGATAATTAAAAACTAGTTCAACCACAAACTGAAATTTGATTCTCCATATGAGGTAAATTATGAAGAGAAAAATTAAAATTAAAGATATTTTAAAGACAATTATCCAAACTCAAAATGTACATGTGAAAATTGCCATGATGCCTCTTTAAGTCAGTGATTTAATATTGTGCCTATGGAAATATACCAAATTAAGAACTGAAACTACATACAGTATGCATTTAAGCATTAAACCTTAGCACAATCATTTTTCAAATCTTAAAAGAAATCAAATGTATTATTCTGACTAATTACCCATATGGAAAAAGAGGTGGTTGAAATGTGATTCCATTTACTAAAATAAGCTTAGGTATAACTAGAAAAACAAAGAATTTTCTTGAATTATGAACTATAAAACTGAGAGAATGTTTTATTATCAATCATATATCCAGCCATTCAACTAAACATCCAACCATCTACCTGGTCGCCCATCAGAGAATACCATAGTAAAAACTTTAGATTCAGATACAAAGGAAAGCAATTTCTCCTACAGGATACATATAATTGAAATAAATCAATAATAAAATTTTACTCAGAATCCTGCATTAGAGACTATTAACACAGACATTCTAAAAGCCTACTAGACTCCCTGGAAAGAAATGGTTAGCAGCTATCAAAAGAAGTGGATGATGGATAAAATTCTGCAGTCTGGTACTGAAGCAAGGAAACTTAACAAATCAAAACATGAAAATAAATTCAGAGTCTACCCATACTGAGTGGCAAATTTGGAGCACCCCACCTGCCAAACAAGTAGATCCATCCTTAAAGAGAGAGCTTTGATACACGGGCAGAGTTCTCTCAGTGACACATTTTAAAGAGAAAAAAGATCTTTGGGAGGAGAGATAAAGATGCACCTGGTGACCAAGGAGAGAAGAGAAGCCAGAACACTCCTTTCAGCACTAGGCAGGGACAATGGTCAATATGTTAAAATAAATCAGGTTGAGGCATTATCTTGGGAAACTCAGGGCAGGTGGCATGGGCCTATCTGCAAAAGCCTAGCCAGCAGAATATCTTTTTTTTTCTTTTTATTATTTTTTTATTTTAAAAATTTACACTTTCTTCCCTTCTCCGAGTCCCCTCCCACTCCCACTGGAGGTAGGGGTTGGGGGTGGGGATAGGCAAAAGGGAGGGGGGTAGAAGGGAGAAGGAAGAACTGGGGAGAGCCTAGGGGGTGGAGGGTGGAGAGGGAGGAAGGGTGGATATTGGAGAAGTGAATAAGGTATCTACATTAAGGGAGTCATTTTATGATTGGCAAGAGACTTATCTCTAGAGGGGATCCCAGGTGTTCACAGGGAGGTCCCCAACTAGGTTCTTGGGCAGCAGAGAAGAGGGTGCCTGAACTGACTTTTCCCCATAGTTACATTGATGGATATCTTGATCGTCACCATAGAAATTTCGCATGATGGATGGAGATAGAGCCAGAGACCCACATTCACATCAGAGGAAGGGACTGAGTTACCAAGGTCCAGTGGAAGAGCAGGAGGAGGGAGAAGATGAGCAAGGAAGTCAGGACCTTGAGGGACTGGCCCACCAACAGAGACAGTGTGCTCAATCTATTGGGAGCTCATCAAATCCAGCTGGACTAGGACTGAAGGAGCATATGACCAAACCGGACTCTCTGAATGTGCCTGTCAATGGGGACTGACAGATAAGCCAAGGATATTGGCATAGGGACCTATCTCTTCTGCATGTATTGGCCTTTTGGGAACCTATTCTATATGGATGCACACCTTCTTAGGCCGAGAAGGAGGGGGGAGGGCCTTGGGATTTCCACAGGGCAGAGTATCCTGCCCCATATCAGGGAAGTAGGGGGAGGGCGGGGGGGTAGTGGGGGAGCGGGAGGGCCCGGGACAAGGGGAGTAAATGTAAATTTTTCTTTTAACAATTAAAAAAAAGAAAAAGAAAAATAATTTACACTTCCTTCCCTTCTCCCAGTCCCCTCCCACTCCCCCACGACCCCTCCTTTTTCCTCCTGCTTCCTTAAGAGAGGGCTGGGTACCCTGCCCTGTGGGAAGTCCAAGGCCCTCCCGGCTCCATCCTGGCCCAGGAAGATGTGCATCCAACTAGTCTAGGTTCCCAAAAAGCCAATACCTGCATAAGAGATATGTCCCAGTGCCGTTATCGATGGCTTCTCAGTCTGCCCACATTGGCAGCCACCTTCAGAGATTCCGGTTTGATCATATATGCTCATTCAGTCCCGGTTCAGCTGGATTTGGTGAGGACCCATTAGATCAGGCACACTATCTCAGTGGGTGGACCAACCCTCACGGTCCTGACTTCCTTGCTCATCTTCTCCCACCTTCTGTTCTTCGACTGGACCTTGGGAGCTCAATCCATTGCTCTGATGTGAATGAGGGTCTCTGTCTCTATCTCCATCCATCGAACTAAATTTCTATGGTGATGATCGAGATATTCATCAATGTGACTATGGGACAAGGTCAGTTCAGGCACCCTCTCCTCCCAGCAGAATATCTTTAGACTGCAAGGAAAGAAACTTTATCACAGACATTTGTGGTACCCAGCAAAGATGGAAAGAAACCTAGTCAGAGATAGAGTCTGCATAATATGAACATAACTTCCAAAGTGGAATCAGAATCCACTACCAATGGGTTAGGACAGTGTTTGCATCAGGCCCCTGAAAGACTACCCAGAGATTTGACCAGCACACATAACCTGAATCAAGAAGAACCATCCATTGACGGTACCCATACACAAGGTGACTTATGAGGGAATACTGGTGGAAATATTCTTAAAATAAAATATATACTCTTATAAAAACAAACTTTTTCAACACCTTATCATTAGAGCAAATATAGAGAGAAGATTTAAAATATAAAAAAGAAATGATCATCTATTTAACAATGATATATATATATAATAATTAAAATAAAAGTAAGAAATTAATAATAAATATTTACACATTGGCTCATTTGATCCCCAAGCAACCCTTGAGACAGAGATGCATATGAGCCCATTCTCATGGAAAGAAACTGAAGTGTAGAGGGATTAGTCAAACTCTTCAAATCATCAGGAACTAGAAGAACAATATGCATTATTATAATTCAGGAAACTTCATTCTCCTCTTCCTTTTAATAACAAATTACTGCTTTTTAGATAGACACATGCTGCTGTTGTATCAGACAACATGTCAAACCTTTTGTTTCTCTGCATGTCGTCCAGTAGAAAAGGATATCTTCAAGCAAATCTCCCTGTCTCTTCTAGCTTCCCAATGGTTTTTTTTGTTTGTTTTGCAGTTTGGGGGGATTTTTTTTTTTTTTGGTTTTTTGAGACAGGGTTTCTCTGTAGCTTTGGTGGCTGTCCTGAAACTAGCTCTTGTAGACCAAGCTGTCCTCAAACTCACAGAGATCCACCTGCCTCTGCCTCCTGAGTGCTGGGATTAAAGGCGTGCGCCACCCCACCCCACCCCCGGCCCCAACGTTTTTCATAACCTCTTTGTTACTATTACTGGGGTCTGTCACAACTGCCAGTCAGCACACAGAAACCGTGAACTACTCCCAGAGTTATATATGTACATTACACAATGCTTGTTTTTCTTTCCTTTTAAACTTTGTTTAATAGGTTTTCAGAATATTGGGTCCCCCAAGTTGGATTTTTATAGTGTAATTAATATTTTTTTCATTTGTCTTACAAGCAACCAGTTTCCCGTCCCGCCTCTCTTTCACTTCCCTCTCGAGCCTCACATCTACCCACCATCCCACTCGATTGAGCATTCTTGGGGTCTATGACTAAGATTTGTGTAGCTGGGTCTTGAGGTTGATTGATGTCCATTTTTCTGAGAAACCACTAAATTGGTTTTCAAAGTGGCTGTACAAGTCTGCACATCTTCCAGCGATGGAGGAAAGTTCCCCTTACTCAACATCCACTCCAACATATGCTGTCATCATTACTGTTGATCTTAGCCATTCTGACAGGTGTAAGATGGAATCTCAGAGTAGTTCTGAATTTCATCTTCCTGATGACTCAGGATGTTAAACAATTCTTTAAGTGTATTTCAGATATTTGAGATTTCTCTGTTTAGAACTGTACCCTTCTTTTTAATTGGATTATTTGGTATTTTGGTGTCTAGTTTCTTCAGTTCTTTATATATTTTGGAGATCACTCCTCTGTAAGATATGGGGATAATGAAGATATTTTCCCATTCTATAGTCTGCCATTGTGTCTTATTAATCATGTCCTTTGCCTTACAGAAGCCTTTTACTTTCAGGAGGTATCATTTATTAGTTGTCATTCTCAGTGTGAGTGCTAATTGTATTATACTCAGGAAGTGGTCTCCTATGCCACTGTATTCAAGGCTACCTCCCACTTTCTCTTCTGTCAGGTTCAGTGTAACTAGATTTATTTTGAGATATCTGATCCACTTGTATTGGAGTTTTCTGCAGAGCAAAAGATATAGATCTATTTCCATTCTTCTACATGCTGACATCCAGGACCATTTATTAAAAATGATTTCTTTTTTATCGTGTAATTTTGGCTTCCTTGTTAAAAAAAAAGGTGTTCATAGGTGTGTGGATTTATGTCACATTTTTTAATTCAATTTCCTTGATCCAAGTGTTTGCTTTTATGCCAAAAACAATCTGTTTTTATTACTATAGCTCTATAGCAAACCATGAAATCATAGATGGTGATGCCTCCAGAAGTTGCTTTTTTTTTTTCACAGGATTGTTTTAGCTGTCCTGAGTGTTGTTGTTGTTGTTGTTGTTCCGTATGAAGTTGAGTATTATTATTTTGAGGTCTGTGAAGATTTGTGTTGGATTTTTGATGGGGATTGCATTGAATCTTTTGATTGCTTTTGGTAAGATTCCCATTTTCACTATGTTAATACTACCTATCCAAGAACATGGGAGATCTTTCCATTTCCATTTTCTGATCTATTCTTTCTTTAAAGACTTAAAGTTCTTGTCATGCAGGTCTTTCATTTTCTTGGTTAGAGTTTCCCCAAAATATTTTTATATTATTTGTGGCTCTTATAAAGGGTGTTGTTCTCTGATTTCTTTCTCAGTCTGTTTATAATTGGTATATAAAAAGACTACTGATTTTTTGTAATTAATCTTGTATCCCACCACGTTATTGAAGGTGTTTATCAGCTGTAGAAGTTCTCTGGTAGAATTTTTGAGGTCACCTATGCATATTATCATATCATCTGCAAACAGCAAAAGTTTGACTTCTTACTTTCCAATTTGTATCAACTTGTTCTCCTTTTGTTGTCCGATTTCTCTAGCAAGAACTTTTGGTACTATACTGAATAGATATGGAGAGAGTCTTGTTTCTTATTTTAGAGGAATCATTTTGAGTTTCCCTCAATTTAATTTGATTTTGGCTTTTAGCTGGTTGTATATTGTTTTTATTATGTTTTACTATGTTCCTTGAATTCCTGATCTCTCCAAGGGTCCCCCAATTTTATTTATCTTATTTTCCCTGTATTTTAGGGAATAATGAGTTGCTAAAGTGTAAAGGGAAGAGCAATGCTGAAAAATCAGTAATAAATTACATTCCAGGCATTATGGCATTCCCTGGTCATACCTACAAGTTCAACATTAGACCCTGCAGAAATATAAAGGTGGAAAGGTCCAATAGGGGTAGGACTATATGACTAGAGTAGAAGAAAGACTTTATGTCCCACTTATAAACAAAGGAAGGATGCATAGACCACCACCTCCAACCTAAAAGCAGAAAGCAGATGAGCCAGGCTCATGCAACCACTGGATGGAGACAGAACCACCCTGCACCAAGTAAGTTGTAAGCAAGTAGTAAATGTTACTAAGCAGAAAATTCATGACATTTAGAATCTCTGGGAGTACTCTTCACTTTTCTATTGATTTTTATTGAGCTCTACATTTTTCACGGCCCCCCTACCCTGCCACTTTAACCCTCCCCCAAGGTCCCCATGCTCCTAATTTACTCAGAAGAGCTTGCCTTTTTCTACTTCCCATGTAGATTAGATCTATGTATGTCTCTTAGGGTCCCCATTGTTGTCTAAGTTCTCTGGGATTGTGGTTTATAGGCTGGTTTTCTTTGCTTAGAATCTCTGGGAATATTCTTCACTTTTGAAAGATCCCTCCCCTGACCAAAACGCACCATTGCTCAGTGACATCTATATTTAGAAAAGCATTACACCTTAGAAGTTATATAATTCTTACCGTCCAAATGTACATGTGTACAAATAATTTTGAATATTATTGGGATCAAGAGTATTATAGAATAATATATACAAAGAAAAAAGCCAATAAAAATTGGGGTTTCCTGAAAACTGAAAGAAAAAACAGATGGTCATCTAAGAGAATGTTAGAACCCCACACTGTAATCATCAGACTTAAAGATTTTAAAGAAGAGGTTAAAGAGCTTTCATAAAACATACCTAAAGTTATTGCAATTTCTCTTGAAACAGAAAATTCCAACAAAGAAGATGGATTATAAAATGTGTCATTATGAAATTAAGACTGAATTATGAAAATGTTCACACCACGATGGATGGACTCAGTGGCTGAATGAAATGACAGAACAGAATTGGAAGTAAATGGAGGCCTCCCCCAGCCAGAGACTTATCCCTGTGTAAAAGTATATGCAGACTCAGCAACTCAATGGTACTGTCATCAACCACCCAGGGAGCAAATCAACATCTACCATCCAAGTTATTCTGTACTGAATACCACAAGTAGTTACCATGTAGTATTGAACTGAAAGCCTATGAACACAAACCACACTCTCATTACATTTCAGGGATGATGGCATAAGGAAACATGATATATGTGTGTTGTATTTCAGACTGCATATTTTGCGTTTATTTTGAATGAAAACGCGTTTTAACAATATTTGTTTAACAAGTACGATGGCTAATATTGGTTGTCAACTTCACTACACCTGGGCTTAACTAAAACCCAAGCAGAAACACTTGTGATGGATTTCCATGATTGTGCATTTAAGGTGGGAATAGCCTCCTTAAATCTGCGCCAACATTTTTGATTGTAGCCCACATAAAGAAACATAGAATAAAAGTCTTCTGCTTTTGCATCATTGCTCCTACGCTCTCTGGAAAATTCATCTATCCTCTTGCTGAGGCATACCTTCTCTGTTGTTAGAACCTACTTCTCAAGATATCAATGTAGACTGAACATTGGAAGCTCTCTGAAACTTCCCCAGTACTCACGACCAACTTGGTACTACTGAGATATCAAGGACCATAAAGTAAACACCAGATGCTTGGCCTTTCTGTCAGGAGACAGCTGTTGTTGGGCTGCTCAGACTACAGACTGTTAGCTACCCTAACAAATGCCCTTTATACATACATTAATATATACATACTTACATATATTCAATCTATCACTTCTGTTTCTTTAGAGCAGTGGTTCTCAACCTCTGGGTCTTGATCCATTGGGAAGGTCAATCCGAACCTTTCACGGGGGGTCACATATCAGATATCCTAAATATCAGATATTTACATTATAGTTCATAACAGTAGCAATATTACAGTTATGAAGTAGCAATAAAAGTAGTTTTATGGTTGAGGATCACCACAGCATGAGGAACTATATTAATTTATTATTATTAATAATAATAATATTAATCTCAAAGCATTAGAAAGGTTAAGAACCACTGTTTTAAAGAATCATGACAAATATATACTCTACTGTAATTCATTGTCATATGATTTTTTTTTTTTTTGGTTTTTCGAGACAGGGTTTCTCTGTTGCTTTTGGAGCCTGTCCTGGAACTAGCTCTTGTAGACAAGGTTAGCCTCAAACTCACAGAGATCTGCCTGCCTCTGCCTCCCGAGTGCTGGGATTAAAGGCATGCGCCACCACCACCCGGCTCGTCATATGATTAATTTCCACTTTTGCTGCACCCTTAACAATTTCCTCTTCATGACAAGATGAAAAACAGAAAAAATAAACCTCTTAAGGAAATTCAGTTGAAGGTGACATCATATCACAGCATAAAGACAGATTATTTCTTTAATCCTGGGAGGAAAGACTGTATTTTACCAGAAAAAATAAGTTGACAGCATTTAGCCCAAAACAATCACAGCAACATTACATTTCACTCTACATTCATTGGTCCCCATGTTTAGAGTGAATGTTTAACTTCTTAAAAGTGTTATTTCATTCATCACTAGCATAATGAAGAAATGACATTCAGCCTTTTACAAAGCAATGTCGCAGTACCCATGACATAAAAACGTATCACTCTTAACTATCTCAATATATTTTTGGTTACTGAAACAAAATAAAGTCAAATTCAAGCTGCCTTTGCAATGAAGGGATTATCTTCCATTCCTGCAAATAATCTGCAGGAAGAGGACTTGCATGATTTAATGAGGGTTACAGTAAGGCATGAACACTTCAGATTGGGCTTTGAGCTCTGCTCAGCTTCCTGAATTACTCGTTCCAATATTGGTCTCTCTTAGTTCTCAGTGGACAAAGGGCTAGTTGTGAGTTGAGTGTATTTCTGAAACTTATTTGAGGAGACTAAAGAAAGTTTTTACCCATAGGCCCTGGAAATCTCTCTGTGGCAATTATTAGAGGTTATTGGGTCACATGCAAATAACAATGTAAACAAAATCTGCGAGTGCAGCAAACATTAGACCTTAGCAGTGTGACCTGCTCTGTAGTGACAGAAGACAGTGTGTTTCGTGAAAACTTGTTGTGTGGGCAGGGGAGGTGTGGAAGACTAACCAAAGAGAAGCAAAGGAGAGTCTGGCAGAGCTGCAGCGAGCTTAGCTTCTAGGACTCTGAAACCCTGACTCTGCTAACCTTGTTAGCAGAGGTTGGCTTATTATCCTCTGTATTAGGATTTGAAACCGTGTGGTTATTTTTCCTGTAATAATTTTGACTGTGCTTCCACAGATCACTTTGAGTTTCAGACACTTTTAGACCTTTGGGATCTGATTTACACGAAGGGAGGTTGTCTGGAAAAATGAGAGTCCTTTGTAGAAAAATGGATAGAGTCTAAGTGTTTGCCTCCATCCACCCCGTATTAAGGTGCTAATGCTTCTAGTACATTTTGCCTTTTAGACCTTAAAAATATCTACCAGTAGCTTCATTTAAATCCACTAACTGAGCAGCATCCCTCGATGACACAGGAGCTCTTCTTCCTATCCCCAGAGTACTCAAAGCTCATCCAGCATCCACTCCATCACTTTGCAAATCTCTAAGATTAAAATATGAACAAATGTCCAAATTTTAATTTGGCTCCTTGGCAAAATGTCTGAGCTGGAGCAATAGCTATACTAACTCGAGGCTAATATAGTGACAGTCACCCCCCTACATTGCTACATCCCCCCAAGAGTCACACACTCTCTTGGTTCTGGGTCCTGGTGCAATTCCAGCAAAAAGCAAACCCACGGCGGCATGACTTAATTCTAACCACTAGTGCCAAGTGAGCAAGCAGCTTCACTTGGGTGATTTTAGAGAGAAAGTGACCAAATCATTTTTATTCCCTCTAAACACATGAGCACAGTGTTTAATTATATGCACACACAACTTCTCTCGAAAAAAAAAAGTGATCTATCAATTAAAGTTGTAAAATAGAATTTTTCTCCTCAGAGACTCTTTAGGGAAATGGCAATTTCATACTATAAACGCGCCCTTTAATTAAAAACAACCTCCAAACTTGACTAAAATGAAATTAAATAATTTTGCAATTACATCAATGCTTGAGATATAATTAATATGTGAGATATTAATTAATCCCTGAATTTAAAATTCATATTTTAACTAAAATGTACGCGTTTGGTTTGGGCACTTAATTAGAAATCAATATTGTCTAGCTTCTGTGACATTTTCCTAAAATTCATTTCCCAAAAGATCCATAAATCTGCTTGGAATATAGCTCTAGTGTTTATCTTTCATTTATATTTTAAATTAAAGTAAGAAGTTATTTTCTTTTCATTTAAAAAGATGTCTCAGAGTTTCCACTGCTGTGATGAGACACTATGGCCACAGAAACTTGTTTAAAGAAAAACGTTCAACTGGGGTGACTTGAAGCTTCAGAGGTTTAGTCCATTATCCTCAGGGCAGGTCATGGCAGTTTGCAGGCAGAAATGGTGCTGGACATAGCTGCGAGTCCTACGTCTTGTCCAGGCAATAGAAAGTGGTCTGTCCCACTGAATGAGCACATAGGAGACCTGAAAGCCTGCCTCCACAATGGCACACTTTCTCCAACAATGTCATCCTTATTCCAAAACAGCCACACCTCCTAATAATGCCACCCCTTTTGGGGGCCATTTTCTTTCAAACCACCACAGTAGATATACAACATAACTATCTTTTTTAATGTCAGCGTTGCAATTAAAATACCATTAAGTTCACAAAATTGTGTCGTATCACTACAACTTAATCCCCGAAAATTTTCATCAACCCCCAAAAGCAATAATGATCCACAGACAGTAAAAAATAATCGCATCCTATACTCCCCACATAAATCTACACCTAACCTCCTAGGATCTGCTTGTTCTTAGCACTAAATACAAATGGGCTTTATATCAGGTAATCCTTGGTGATTTGCTTCCTTCACTCAGTATATTGCTGGTAAAGATTACTAGTACTGTACCTCATCAACTCCTTGCATTTGTTTGGCTTTATAATATCCCATTTGAGAGATGATAGATAGATAGATAGATAGATAGATAGATAGATAGATAGATAGATAGATAGATAGATAGGCAGGCAGACAGATAGACAGACAGACAGACATTACATCTGCTTATGAAGTATATATTGATGGACATTGGTTTGTTGCAATGGCTATTATAACATATGCTGTTATAATATCTTTGTATAAGGTTTGTACAAGTTCTTATGTGGAAATGTTTTTATCCACCTATCTAGATTCTATCTCTGTAGATGTTTTTTATTATGTTCTTTTTTTATTATTCAAAAATTTACACTTCCTCCCTTCTCCCAGTCCCCTCCCGCTCTCCCACTATGCCTCCTCCCTCCTTCTGCTTCCTTAAGAGAGGGCAGGTTACCCTGCCCTGTGGAAAGTCCAAGGCCCTCCCCCCTCCATCCTGACCCAAGAAGGTGTGCATCAAAATAGACTGGGTTCACAAAAAGCCTATTCATGCAGAGGAGATAGGTCCCAGTGTCATTATCAATAGCTACTCAGTCTGCTCCCATTGGCAGCCACATTCAGAGATTCCAATTTGGTCATATGCTCCTTCAGTCTTAGTCCAGCAGGATTTGGTGAGCTCCCATTAGATCAGGCACACTGTCTCAGTGGGTGGACCAGCCCCTCTCAGTCCTGACTTCCTTGCTCATCTTCTCTCACCTTCTGCTCTTCGACTGCACCTTGAGAGCTCAATCCATTGCTCTGATGTGAATGTGGGTCTCTGTCTCTATCTCCATCCATTGGACAAGATTTCTATGGTGATGATCAAGATATTCATCAATATGACTATGGGACAAGGCTAGTTCAGGCACCCTCTCCTCTGCTG
>JAQHUG010000156.1:2511766-2543682 GCA_028555095.1 Dicrostonyx torquatus
GGGAGGGCCGGGAACAAGGGGAGTAAATGTAAATTTTTCTTTTAACAATAAAAAAAATATAAAATAAAAAATAAAAATTTCTTGGAAAGAAAACCAGGGGCAAAAGAGTTTTTGTGCTCGTATGTCTCAGCAAGGAATCTCTGCTCCTTTCAAGGAGCCAGATACTCAGATATAGCTAAACAATATCATTTGGTCACCTGAAACGAATTTGTTGGCCACTGGATTGAGGATAATCTTGGGTGCATATCTTTGGGGCTCTAACGAAACAGAATGAAAGACTTTTCACAAGCAGCAGGGACAGATGGTGAGGCCTGTTTTCAGACTGTGTTCTCTCTTCTCTCATGTGATGATTAGGGGCAGTCAAATCAAAGCTCAGTACACCTGCACCAAGGACAATGTTTGAAACTGCTCCTAAGAAGCAGCACAGAGTCTGTGATATGGGCTGTGAACTAGCTTCTCTCAGGTCAGTCTCAACATTCAAGGTTTTTTGTTGTGTGTGTGTGTGTGTGTGTGTGTGTGTGTGTTTTGAATGGAAAGAGTTTTTTCCTCAAGATTTCACATTAGCAAGAAGAGGCATATCTGCAAGAAAGGCCTTCAGAGGGAAATTTTAATGTAATAAGAAGGAAAACCACCATAGACTAACAGAGACAAGCAGGGATTGGTAGGGAACAAAGAGGTCCCGGGAATAATATTATTTTGCTGATTCAAAAGCCTGGGGAAACTGAAGCTGAAAACATTTTATATACAGATACATTTGTGCCTAAAACCTGTACCAGGAATACGCCCTAGAACAGGACTGACACGCTTTCCTCGAAGCACTAACACTGGGTGACAGGCAACCATTTCAGCACAAATTGAAGGACTCAAGAAGAAAAATCAGCTCATGGAGCTCAATGCAAGAACAAATGGCCATGAGGCTTGCTTGGCAAGAGCTGGTTATTAAGACCAGCACTTCCAGACAAAGACATAAGTTGAATGCTCGCGTTCTTTAGGCAGACTAGGAGTAGACCTTACTTCTTCAGCAGAGACGAATAATTTAAAGTTAACACCAGTTGTGTTTATTCAAGCAGTGTAATGGGTCTTGGGACGCAGCTGAGAACAAAACACAGTGGTCCTCCGTTTTTTTATGGATTTAGCCACAAACAGATAAACAAACAACTGAGTCTACTTCAAATACATGTGGACATTGTTATCCATGTTTCAAACACAAAAGTACAACTATTTGCCTGCTGTACTGGCTAGTTTTATGTCAACTTGACACAAGCTAAAGTCACCGGGAAAGGAGGCAGCCTCGTTTGAGAGAATTCCTCCATAAGATCCTGCTGTAAGTCATTTTCTCAATTAGTGATTGGTGGGGGAGAACTCAGCCCATTGTGGATCGTGCTATGCCTGGATTAGTACTCCTGAGTTCTACAAGAGAGCAGACAGAAAAGGCCTTGAGGAGCAAGCCAGTGAGGAGTACTTCTCCGTGGCCTCCTCTATATCAGCTCCTGGCTCTTGGTTCCTACCCTACTGAATTCCTTTCTTGAGTTCCTTCAATGTTAGACCATGGTATGGAAGTGTAAGACAAAAAAATCTCTTCTCACTCAGGCTTCATTTGGGTCATAGTGTTTTCTTCACAGCGATAGAAACCCTAACAAGGGCAGAAGTATAGGCATCATGTGAGGTATACGGGTGTTCATGGTTGATGTCAAGTCTTCAAGAAGGTACACATAGCTGTGTGCAAACACTGCATGAGAGATGGGCATGAGTGTGTGTCCTGATCTGAGGGTGCCCTGCTCCTCAGAGCTGATGCAGCCCTGTGTATGCTGCACAGGAACTAGAGAACAAAAGTCATCCCAGATCTTTAAAAATGTGTGTTCCATTCAGACACAATTAAGGAAAATATTAAATGTTGCTACCATATAAAGTAATGGTAAAAGCAAAGAAGGAAATATGCCACACTATTAGGATGGTATGTCATGGTGTGCCAGAGAAATGAAGCCTAGTTTCAGAAGAGGGGCTAGGTAGTCATGACTGTAGAGTTGGCATTGAAGTCTGCCTGAGGAAAGGGAGGGGAAAGTCACAAAGATGATGTCAGAGTGAAGTGTCAGGTGTGAAGGGACAGTAAGTGCAAAGTGCCACACAGAGAGACCAAAAGGCTACACAAGAAGGGCATGGGGTTCTGGGTAAAAGTGTGTCCAGAAAGAAAGAGATGAGCAGCCAAACTCATAACAGTGTCAGAAGTTGTCTTCTGCTGGGTGTGCAAATGTATCAAATGGTAGAAATAGGTGGGTAAGGGTATAGACAAGAACAATACTGGGCATCTTGCAAGGAGCTCTAGTAATGACCTGGCCCAGTCTGGTTTGTACAGTGAATATGAGCCGAGAACTGTTTGCATTCTGCTAGCCCTGAGGATGAGCTAATCTCTCCATACGACCAAAGAAGATGGAGAAAGCATAGTGAAGAAAGATTTCGCTCCACAAAAGAAAATGAAAAAAAAATGCAAGTAAAAACGCTCAAAAGGAAACATTTAAAAATCAGGTTTGGAGGTTTTCAGTTATTTCATGGGACAGCTGAAAAGTTAAGAACTGCAGATACACATCTGCACCTCACATGAGATGACAACAAAAATTCCATGGCCACAGAGTGGATGGAATGCCTTTCCTTTAAAGATTAAGTCCTGGGACTTCATACGACTTCAAGATCAGGGTGCTCTCCAGAAAAGGACCTACCATGAGAATCGAACAGTAGCTAGAGTAGCAGGAAACCAAGAGACCATTGTTGATTTTTTTTTCATTGTTCATCTTTCCCTTTTAACTTTGTTTTTACACTTTCCTGATGCTTTTTCTCTTTCTTATTCCCAACATTATATTTTTATTAATGATCTGGAAATTTCATAAATTAACCCTGATTAATTAGCTCCCACTCCTCCCAGAGTCAACCTCACACCCTAGCATTCTCCCTGAAAGAGAGTAAGACAAGTCTAATTTGTGCTGCTCATGTACTCACAGGAGCATGGTCAAACACCCCGTGTCCAACCCCTTAAAGAAAGCTAAATGTCACCCCCACACACACCAGTTATTCCTCGCCCTCACTGTCCAACAGAAGTCATCAAGTGTGAAGTTACACGTTCACAACTGTATCACAATCTTAAAGGACCGTCTTCAATTGCTTCCTTTCTGGACTGTTTTTCTCTTTTTCTACATCGGTGGGAGTGTGTGGATACCTTTTAAGTTTTTTAAACGTGTGTGTGTGTGTGTGTGTGTGTGTGTCTGCAGGTAAAGTCACATGTATAGACATCAGAAGACAATACTGTACAGTTGATTCTTCACTTTTGTTTGAGTTTCAGGAGCCAAACACATACAAATGTTTCTATCTGTTAAGGCATCTCAACAGCCCACAACCATCATTTTTCAAGGAAAATTATTTTTTTACCTCTGAGTATTTTAGCACTTCCAGAAAGTTGATTCTTTATTTTAAGCTTGTTTTTGTGTTCAACCTTTGGAATGACAGAAGAGTCCTCTCAAAGATACAACATGAGTTTCTTAGTGATAAAGCACTAAGAAGGAAATGTAGACGGGCAAACATACACAGACTGAAGTCGTCACTCTTTAAAAGGGTGCTTCAACAAGTATTATAGATGAAAAGAAACAATATGTTGCTGCGTCTTCAGCTTTCCATCTAGATGCAGTTGTCTGAACTAGAAACAGTGTTGCGTTCACGGCAAGGATGCTCAGTACAGCAGAGGCCTTGGCTGCTGTCTTCTGCCTGGATGTCCTTAAATGGTAGAGAGACTGAAGCAGCTGCGGAAAAATATAACCACATCCTCTACTTTATCCATCTTTATTAGTAAAACTGGGGAAAATCAAAGCATTATGAAACTAAAAATAAATCACAGGCTTAGTTTTGTTAATGGCACACCCCCACACTCAAAACACTATCACACACACACACACACACACACACACACACACACACAAACACACACATTGAAATGCTAGCTTACAGGAGATGAGTTAGTATGTATCTTCTGACTTGTAACACTTTTTGAGTCCCTGTGGTCCCCAGTGCTGCTAGTATGATTTCTTGTCTCCACGGTCTATCTGCTTAGTAGCCTTGGGCATGAAGTACATAGAATCAGCAAATTGAAGGTGGTTTTTGTTTTTATGTTTAAGGATGTATACTTTTAAATTTAAAACCATTAGTAGTAGTAGTAGTACAGAAAAGTGTTGATCATCAATTAGTAAATACCTGAATATAAGCAGAATTGATTACAAGGGCTTTTTGAGAAGGAACTGAGTAATCCTTGCGTATAAGTGGTGGGATGGGTCATTCACCCCACACAGTCTAGAGCTGAGTCTTCAATGCTTTCTGCACTAGCCTTTGGTCTGGATTCATGTAATGACCTCCCTTGTACCATAATACATATTCTATAGTATGTTTTCTTTATTTGACCTGGTGTCATGTACTGGGTAAATCAGAATGTCTTATGGATTATGAAAATATTTTTAACTGTTTATTAACTAAGGTTCCCATAAATAACCCACATCCCCACTCACACTAGCTGGTTGACTGATTGTAGCCTCATGATTGTAAAGAGTTGGAAGTTGTAGATTTAGAGACAGTATCTTGGTCTATCTTTAATCCTGTTTATTGCCATTCGTTATCCACAAGTATTTGTCTTAACATCTTCATGTCTTTTAAGCAAAAGCTTTTGAATATACCAACTTAGTAGACCTCTGGATCCTACCAACAGAAAAGCTAAGAATGTCACCAGTTAGCATCTGAGACCCACAACAGCAAGTTCATAGTTTGCTCTGACCTACCTAACATGATGTTCCACCAATGCACTTGAAAAACATGCATTTATTTCTGGATTTCCTTTTATCTACAAGTATGTAAACATCATGCTCTCTAAAAATCTATATTCCCAGGGTATTTCCACTCGTATTTGGCTAAAAAATAAATAATCATGCTGATGTCACTACATAAGAAGCAAACAACAGCACAAATTGGTGACACAATTTCTTCAGGGTTTCTAAATGCACCAAGTTCTCTAGCCAGGCCACCACCACCCCATGTCAGCACTTTCTGCTGTCTTCAGTGGGCTATCCAAGCCTATGTCAGCACTCTCTCTGATCCCCATTGGTCAACTTTCTATTCCCATGTCAGTACTCTATCCTTCTGCCACAGTGGACTGTCCAGTACTGTGCCAAAACCCGCCTGTCTCCCATAGAGGATTCTCTGGCCTTGGGTCAATGTTTTTTCTCATCTCTTCTCAGTCATCTCTCCAGTCTTGGGTGAACATTCTCTCTAGATTTCCTCAGCAGTTGTGTTTGCTAATTTTTCTGTTCTTTCCATACTTCCAACCCTGTGTATATAGGTCTATTTTCATCTAATAACCCAATTTATAATTTTTCTTTTGAAAAGGCCATCTAAATATGATACCAACATCAGATGCTCCAAATCTAACAAATGTCTCACAGGTATTGCTTTCATCCCACCTTTTCTTCTTTCCACCACATTGAAGGACAACTCATGAGCAATTTAGATCTATTCACTAAAATCTTTTTCCATTACTTTCCATTCATTATCCCTTCTTTCATTGTGGTAATTTTTCCAATTACATTGATCTTCATCAATCTCTGGAATATACCATTTTAAAACAAAGAATCAGAGTTAAATTATCTTAGCACTAATAGTAAATCATAGTACTATGTACCACTTAACATTCTCTTAATTATAAGAATCATAAGACCATCAGTTTATAATCTGTCTTATTTTATTTTAATATTTGTGATATGCTTAGTCAAAAAGTATGACTATCATTTTTAACACCCAACATTTAAGATCCCTGCTCACCCATTCATTGTCTTATGTCCATGTTTTTTTCATTGTAAAACATTGTCATTTTCACCTTTTACATTATCTAGCATCCATCGCCTAGAGAAGAAGAAATAGGTCATAATATCTACAGTTGATATTACTGAACAGTTATTTCAGTGATGCAGGTAGCTTATCTCACTGACTTGTCCCAACTAATACATATCCTTAGGGGGAAAAAAGGACTTTTAGATTTTACCCATAGCATCCAAACAGTTACAAAGTACCTTTCTGTGATAGTTTAAATGAAATTGGTCCCATAGACACAAATGAACTGACACTATTGGGATGTATGGACTTGTTGAACTAATTATGACTTTGTCAAATGAGGCCTGTCACTGGGGACAGGTTTGAGGTCTCAGATGCTCAAGCCAAGCCACTATTTAGGATTCTCTTTCTGCTGCCTGTGGATCAATATGTAGAACATTCAGCTCCTTCTCAGCATCCTGTCTGCCTGTACTCCACAATGCTTCTTGCTATGATGCTGATAGGGTAAACCTCCGAACTTTAAGCCAGGCCCAGTTAAATGTTTTCCTTTAAAAGAGTTGTGGTCATGGTGTCTTCACAGCAATAGAAACCCTAAGACACTTTATATGTGTCTTAATTATAATAAAAGGAAGTATATAAAGTCTATTTTTATATTATGTAATTTAAATATGTTCACAAATAAATAGGCACACACATATGGATAAATCCTGAATAACACTGAAGACAAGTACTAAGCTCCAGAAAGCTTCAGATTGCTCAATGGTTATGCTAGTGCCCTTGGGTCTAGCATGTCAATAGAAGAAAGACAACTGGACATAAGAGGACGTCCTTACATTTTCTCATCATGTATGAAGTTGTGCATGTTCTCATTAGGACCAGAGGCTTACCGGTACCCATGCTATAGTCATCTTCCTATCCTGTAGCCATATACACTCTCCTCAACAGAAGTTGATGAAAAATCAACATTCTTGCCTTGAAAGTAACAAAAGCCCCCCGTTTCTTGTTCCTTGGTCTTCATAAAAGCTACAACTGTGAAGTTTAAATGAATCCATATAGAGGTTTATTAGGGTGCCAGCCCCCTAAACCTCGCAGAATCCAGACGGAATGCTACTACAAGTGAAAACTGACTAAACAGGGCCTGAGGATGCAAGGAATGACTCGGCTCACTCATGAGAATGACTCTTTCAATTACGTTTCATTTATTTTTCAATATTCTCTCCAATGCTCTATTGATGTTCTCCCTAGATTCCACAAGATTTCCAGTTTACATACCCACACAGACACAATTAACAATTCTTTGATAATAGCAAGGATACCAGACATGCCTTTCACAGGGCAGAGAAGGCAGATAAGGCCACGGACAAAATGGGTGCCTGTTAGCTTACTTAGGCCTCGGAAGGGGTGTAGCTGTGAAACGCCTGGGCATATCTGACCAGGGAAATAAAGGAAAGAGCCACGATTTCTAGGAGGGGTGAGCGAACTACATGTGTGTGGTTAGTTAAGCTAGACGCTGTCGCTGAGAAATGTAGGGAAAGACTGAAGGAAAACAAAGCGCTGCTGCGCAGTCTCTAAGTACTTCCTTTCCAGTGGCAGCCATGGCAACCAGCACACGCTGCAGGAATAAGTGGATGGCACTTGATCTGCATTGTTATTTTTGTCAATAAAGCTTAAATAAAGCGAATCTCCTAGCCCTAGATCAAAGGGGAAACTGTGGTAGTATAAAATCCAGAACCTGGTATTTCCAGCCTCCAGGCTAAGTGGCGGCTTTGTTTCTGCTGATGTCCAAGTGAGAAGAATTTTGTTTCTTTGGGGACTTTCGCGAATTCAAGGCATCCAGTATATATTCTGTATATCAAGATTTTACAGCCAAATGAAAAGTCATACAGTGCAACAGTACATTAGGGAGTTACGCCCGATACTTGATTAATACACTGCTAGAGTTATTTGGGACGAATCCCACCGAGGAAAGGTGAGCACACGGTCTCACAAGGGTTTTACAGAAATGACAGCAACCGTTCCAAAGGCAAATGTTCCCAAAGTTTTGCAAGCTGGGTTTTCTCCAATGGAATATGTGGTTCCCGGGGGTCAGCCTAGAGATTGTCAGTTGAACCACAGCAAACACACACACATACACATACATGTAAATGAGCAGGATTTTTTTCAGGAATCCAAAGATTCCTAGCATATAAATACTACACTTTTGAAGAAATATCACTTCATTTTCAACATATATATGTATATACATATATGTGCATATGCATGTATATATGTGTATATATACAATGACTAGTGTTTATTCAATCTAGATATTTCTAACATGTGAATATTACACATGGAAATTTTTGAAGATATATCATCTTATTTTCAATGCCCCAGGGTATAGTTAATAGCTGGCCCAGAAAATGGATAAATTCAAAACCATAATGTAACACCATCAGTTACATTTACATAAACCAGGCTGAACTATTTCTGTGGGAGTTTTATTCACTAAGAATATATTTTTAAAATTAAACCTTGGATTATGCATATAAATTAGGGGCTGAAGAAGTAAACAAAACTTAACTGTACTCAAGGGGCTTATGATTAGATGAAACCTACTTTTATTCCACCAGAATGAAAAAATCTATTGAAGTCAGGAGAAATTCCTGCTTAGAATTCCCCTTTTCTGTGTTGTGATATTTTCTTTGAGTTCTGACAAATAAAGCTTGGAAATCAGAGGCCAAAGCTAGCCACTAGTTAACTATAGAGGTCTGGAGGTCTGTACAGAGAAGAGACAGGAAGTGACAACACTTCATGAGACAGGAAGTGATAAGGTAGGTTTTAGACAGGAGCTCACCCTTTTGGGACAGAGGAATCAAACTGGTAAGAAGTGACTGTCACTGCTCCTTAGCTTCTCTGATCTTTAAGCTTTTACCCCGATATCTGCTCCAGGTTTTTATTGATAAGACCAATTAGGATCATGCTTCATCTGGCATCCAACTTTTGGGGCACAAAGTCCTGAAAAGTGCATTAGTATGGAGCGTCGCAGCCACTGGCACAGGCTGGTGCTGGACAGGGCCAGAGGCATGGCACTTCAGGCTAGGTTTTTCTTTCCTTTCCCCAAGCATTCTGTACAAGTCGGGGATTTTTCAGTTGCAGACTCTTTGTAGCAAAGTCCACAGGTCCTTGGGCTCCAAATGCTCCCTGAGTTAGCTCCTCACCACCAGCCAGCTCTGTCTTTTGGCAGTTCCTGCCACATGTGCTTCTGTCCCACAATCTCATGTGTGTGTTTTTCAGACAGGGGGCTTCCTCTTACCCTGGATTGTGGGCTTACCCAGGACCCATTCCTTGGACTGCTGCCAAACTAGGTAGCTGCCTTGAAGACCCACTCAGACTTCTACTGATCTGTGCAGCAGAAGTCAGCCTCACATTTCACCAACATCTTCACTGTCATCTTCACCGACATCATCAGCAGATTTGGTGAGACAATTGGGAATTCTTAAAATGTGGAATTCATTTTAAGAAGAGAGAGTTTTTTTCCCCACTTAAAAATGGGAAACACTATTATGATAGCGGGAGCTAGGGCTCTGTATAATTACACAATAGGTGGTTTAAAAATAAAACAGTTATATGAGGGGATAATTAACTTAGGATTTATATAATGTCAATTATAGACATTATTGGCTTGATCATTCTTATTTTATCCCTAGAAAAGTTGGTTGATATGAATGTCAAAATACAAGTCTTAGAAAAACCCACTAAAACAGATAATAGAGATATTTAGATCTAGACAGAGAAATTTAAAGGAGAACCAATCTCAGTATTGGTTTTACATTTTACATTACATTTAAGGTTATACAACAGCCCAAGGTTTTTAAACATTCAACCTTAATTTATTCAGTTACCTTAAAGGAACTTCCAAATGACAGGTCTTTCCAAGACTATGTAAGAGCTGACTGTACCCCTGTATAAATGTTAGATTTCAAAAGATTTAAAGAAGTGATAGTCTCATAAAGTATGCATTCACCTTTTGTGAAGCAGATGTTAAACTCATGGTCAACTTGTAACAGAATTATCACACAAGAATGGAGAGACTTGATTATAGCAGTATTGGAGCCTGGTCCTCAGTTAGGGTGGAAAGATGAGGCTAGGACCATTGAGCAACCAAGTAGGGCTAGAGGTTGAAATTGAATTTTGAAATGTCCCAAGACCAGCTTCTTGGAGAGGGTGACTATGCTGATGTACTAACAATCTATATATGATGACCTTGACTCTATGTCATGCAGCAACTTTGAATGCTTGGGACAGAATTGAGGAAGTTGGAAAGAGAACTGTGTCATTTACTAAAGTTATACAGGACCCAAAAGAAACCATCACTGATTTTTTTTTTTACAAAGATTGACTTAAACAGTAAATAGAATGATACCAATTTCAGAAGCTAGGCAAATAGCAATTGAATCTCTGGCTTTTGAAAATACTATTTCACAATGTAAAAGAGTAATTAGGCCTTTAAAGGCAAGATCAGCATCTATAGAGTAATAGATCCAAGATGTAGTCAATATTGAATCTCATAGCCCTGATGATGCTTGGATACAAGAGGTGATTTCCAAAGGCATGAAGAAACATCAAGTCAGGTGTTTTAATTGCAGTAAACAAGGTCACTTTAAAAGAGATTGTAGGCAGCACATTCCTAGAAAAACTGTTTTTTCTAAGAAAAATCCAAACAGAATGCCCCTCTGTAAGTAAGGAAGTCCATGAATAAAAGATAACAAATGTTTATTTGGGGAACACTTACACAATAAAGGTAGATAGATACCTCGGTCTCCTGCCCAGCGGGTGCAGAAAGCTGTGATCTGAACTCCAACCACCACACAAGAGAGAGAGCAAACTCCCTGTCTGTGCTTATCAGTCCACATATAGTACCTCAGACTACACTTGAATGAGCCAGTGCCCCAAAAGCTATTGGCTTAATGAAATATTGTAACACCCCTTCCTTTCTGGGAGTGTGTAGAAGGTGTGGCAAAGGCCAACATTGGACCAATGAATGTAGATCAACAAATGACAGACAACGTAACCCTTTACACTTGGGAAATGCCTTAGGGATCCTCTCACAGGCCCCTGTATCAAATTTGTTACAATCACTCCTATTCACAATTGGGAAAACTTCTCAGAGCAATTAAAGAACCTAATGCCTATTTTAATAAACCATACTGCTCTGTATGATAGAACAACTTTAAAAGATAAAACAAAAATTTCATGAGAAACCAGAAAGCAAAAATTATAAAGATTAGATTCAAACAAGAGAGACCACTTGATTAGAAAATGTAATTGTTCACTAAATAGAGTAACCATTCAATCTAAACTAGCTTATGAAACTAACAAAGGCTTTTCATTTGATCAGACTTAACTTTCCAAAAGGGAACCTCCCAAAAGCTAGGGTTGGGACTAGGTTTTGGTTTTGTCTTTCCAGAAGAATGAGGACATCCAACTAAAGAATCTAAAGATAACTGAGAAAATGAGACATCTGAAGGAAAAGAACAAATCATCCAGAAAAAGTGTAAATTGGCCTATTGGTATATCACATCTCCAACAGGAGAAAATTTCATAAATCTTCCCAAATGTTTGTTTCTGCTGTTCTTTTCCAACACATAATGCAAATGGTCATTTTTATCCCCATTCAACTAAAAATTAAATCTAGCTTTAAAGTTGGAGCATAACTCTCTCCTGCTTTAAATTCCTTTTCTTAAATGCTTGTTAAAGGAAAATCAAAAAAAAAATCTCTGTACCATGTCAGAGGAATCACCTGATATGCGACAGAAGGAAAACCAAAATTAGGAATTATTTTATTGCCCCTGATCTCATAATCCTTTGGTTTTAATTTTATTTCTTTAAAGCTTTTCTTAAGGTATAAATATTAAAATTCCTAAGATATATATATATCTTAATAATATATACAATATGTACAACTTTTTAAACTTTTTGTCATGATAATAATGATCATATAGAATACTAACTAATTCTAGAAAAATGCTTCATCTAGCTTCCTGTACATGATTTTGGGTTTGAGTCTCTATCAGGTAACTAGAAATTAAGTTTTGTACTCTGGATGTATATAAGAAGTTACAGTCATTTAACCTCTTCCAGATATGCTGCATATGACACTTAAAATGCTTATGTTTTCTGCAATGAACCAAGACCACGCCTGCCAAGTGATGTTTGAAGTCTCCAAAAGGATGATGTAGCCACACAATGATGATTCTGTCTGAACTATGGTAACGTCACTAAGCCAACAAACACCACCAAATGGTCGCCTTTGGACTACAAACTGTTCAGGACAATTTCAAGTTTGCTAGCTCAGATGGTCCAGCCTCAAGATTACTCTATCCAGTACTTAAGATAAACCCTAAATTTTCCCATTATAGAGAGAATGGACAACAAATGATACAGTTGGCTCTCCCAGGACTTGATAATTATCCTAATTTTTTTCACGGTCACCTAAAGACGCCACCACTCCCAGACATCAGGAAGTGATTTTTTTTTTTTTTTGGTTTTTTGAAACAGGGTTTCTCTGTGGCTTTGGAGCCTGTGCTGGAACTAGCTCTTGTAGACCAGGCTGGTCTCAAACTCACAAAGATCCACCTGCCTCTGCCTCCCGAGTGCTGGGATTAAAGGCAAGTGCCACCACCGTCCGGCCAGGAAGTGATTTTTAAGGATATAATTTCCACATTCTCAAGAGGTTGAGCAAGTGATTTTCAGTCAATCAATGGATTATAGCTATTTGTCATTATTTAGGGAGGTTGGTTACAAGTTTTTATTGGTAATGGTCAGGAAAAAAGCTGAACAAAGTAATTTAGATACATGTATTTTGCCCTGAAAAGAAAAAACGGGGTATAGAAATAGGGCAAATGATAGATTATTGAATCTTCTTTTAAACCATAAAAACAACAACTAGTTTTAAATATTTTACATTGGCCTAGAATTTTTTATATTGATACAACATTGAGGTTATTTTTGATATACTGTAATTATGCTATAGAAATAATAGGATAAAAAGGTAGATTAGTGAATCTAATTTTAAACCAAAAAAGCAATTACTAGTTTTAAATATTTTTACAATTTTTGTATATTGATACAAATTTAAGGTTATTTTGTTAGAACCTACTGTTATTTTGTTTGTATACACTTTTATTCTTGTTCAAGGTAGTGTACATATTCAGCTCATTTAACAAGGTAATGCAAATTTTAGTCCTTGAAAGTTATTATTAAAAAATTTTTAGGATAATATAGAAATGCAGGTTAGCACTTAGTCACATATTATAGTCAAACTTGTTGTCATGTTAGATGTTTTTAGTTCAAACAGAGATACATTTTAGACAGGTGCTTTTCAAACACTTCAGCGATCTAAAGAATATGACATTTAAGAAGTTTTAATAACACAGATTCTTTTTTATGACAAGGAAACACATCTACTCCAGGCAGCATCAATCTAATTCAGAGAGGATGATGTGCATCAAAGAAACTCTGTCTGGAGTTTACTTTCTTTGCGGCAAAAGTAAACCACTGGGAAAGGAACTGCCCTTGCCTCAGCTGCTGACATCATTCTCTCAACCTTTCACAAGCAGCACACAAAGGAAAGTGACTAATGAACTTTGCCAAGACAAGGTAGGACAGCCTTACAGAATATCTTGCTTCACAGAAACGTCTGTCAGATATTCTAGGTTTAAAGGCTAATGTTTAAAGGCATTACAGAGGAAGCTTGGGTGACTGTACAGGTAGTCAGTTCTTTTTGTCAGTTCTTACATTTTTTTGGAGTTGCTTGCATGCACTTCTTGTTTGCTTGGGTAATACTATTTCCTTCTTGGGCCTCTGATGGAGTTGAAGACTTGATAGTTATAATTATAGTTTTCCTTGTCAACAAAGTTCAGAAAAGAAACTCACAAAAAAAATGTAAAATAGATGAGATTGAGTGACACAAAAGATAGTTTTGGGTTGGTAATGCAAGTTAAGATAGAATGTGAATTGGGATACACATTGCTAATGCAAATATTGTCTGCATATATTTGTATATAGATATTGTACTTATGATATAAATATTTTCTATGTCTTAACATTCTCTTTTTATTTAGAGAAATGGGGAAATATTGTGAATTTATTTATTAAATTTATTTAGAGAAATGGGGAAATGTTGTGATGTTTTGTTCGTGTTCTGACAAATAAAGCTTGCCTGAAGATTAGAGGGCCGAGCTTGCCACAAGTTAGCCATAGAGTTCTGGAGAACTGTAGAGAGAGGAGACCGGAAGTGACACCATGGTACAGAAACAGGAAGTTATAAGGCAGATCATAGACAGGAGCTCACCCTTTTAGATCAGAGGAGTCAGAGGCTGACTGCTCCTTTGCTTCTCTGATCTTTCAGAGATAGGGAATGGTAGGTATGTGTTAGTATTTTGAAAGAGAGGTTGACTGACACTAGGAAAATCCCAGGAATCCACAAGGATGACCCCAGCTAAGAACCTAAGCAATAGTGGAGAGGGTGCCTGAACTGCCCTTTCCATAATCAGATTGATGACTACTTGTCATTATAGAACCTTCATCCAGTAACTGATGGAAGCAAATGCAAAAATCCACAGCTAAGCATTGAGTTTAGCTCCTAGACTCCAGTTGGAGAAAGGGAGGAGTGATAATATGACCAAAGAGGTCAAGACCATGATTGGAAAACCCACAGAAATAGCTGCTGTGAGCTAGTGGGAGTTCACTGACTCTGGACTGACAGCTGGGGAACCTACATAGGACTGAAATAGGTATTCTGAATGTGGATGACAGTTATGTAGCCATGGGCAGTTTGGGAGACCACTTGCCATGGAATCAGTATTTACCCCTAGTGCATGAACTGGCTTTCTGGTTCCCATTTCTTATGGAGGGATACATTGCTCAGTCTAGATACAGGTAGGAGGGTCTTGGTCCCTCCTCAAGCGATGTGACAAAATTTGTTGACTCCCAAGGGAGGGCTCACCATCTTTGAGGAATAGATGGAAAGTGGGGTAGAGGAAAGGTAGGGGAGCAGGAGGAGAGGAGGGAGAGGGAACTGGAATTGGCATGTAAAATTTTTTAAAAAAAGATTGCTAGTCGGGTGGTGGTGGTGCACGCCTTTAATCCCAGCACTCAGGAGGCAGAGGCAGGCGGATCTTTGTGAGTTCGAGACCAGCCTGGTCTACAAGAGCTAGTTCCAGCGCAGGCTCCAAAGCCACAGAGAAACCCTGTCTCGAAAAACCAAAATAAATAAATAAATAAATAAAATATTAAAAAAAAGAAAGAAAGAGAGGTTGAGGACCCCCCAAGTAAAGAAAAAAATAATACAGCTTTGTCAGTTCTTAGACTGTGGTTAGGAAACATGCTTTCAGTTTCCAGACAAAGAATAGGAAGGTGGACTGTTTGGTTTTAACTGAGAAAATTAAAAGATAGACAAATTTTTGAAGAACCCAAAAATACTCTGACTTTAACTTTTGCTATACAGAGTGAGACTTATACGTTATTCTATAAATCTGCAGCTGTTTTCTCACAAAAGACTCTGCCAAACTGGGCCCAGAGGCACTCTTTCTCCATACTTCTTGCCCAATAAGTACAAAGACTGAACCCTTGTCTCCAGGAGACACTCACGACAGTGATTAAGAAGAGAAGGACAAGTGAAGCTCTGACAGTACCCCTGGGACCTGCAGAAACAAAGGTGCAATATTGAATTGATATGTCATGATTGGCCTGACCTGCCTGGTATCCTGGACATGGATATTGTCACCCAACTCATGGCCACATTGTACCTTATTTCTGGAGTTCCAGAATACTTAAGGGAAAATAAACTCACTTCTTTATATCTAACCACATTTAGGATGAGAGATTTGGGGAAAAGACTGATAGCTTTAATTGATTTCCCATGATTGAGTGAGCTGATCCACAGAATCCAAATCAAATGGCAGAAGAAGCAACATAGGGCCTTGTTTTAAGGGATATCTTAGTTCGCATTTTTATTGCAACAGTAAAACACCATGACCATCAAGCAACTTGGGTAGGAAAGGGTTTATTTCAGCTTACCACTCTCAGGTGACAGTTCATCACTGAGAGATGCCAGGATAGGAACTCAAAGCAGCACCACGGAGGCAGTAACTGAAGCAGAGACCTACCATGGGGAGTACTGTTCACTGATGTGTTCCCAAGGGTTTTCTCAGCCTGCTTTCTTATACAATCCAGGAACACTAACCCAGAGATGGCATCACTTCCTTGTGCGACAGTCACACTGACACCAATCCTCAATCGAGAAAGTGTACCAAAGATGACAACAATGAACATCCCAGATTGGCCAGAGAAAAGTCCATGAAGCTGCAGTCCAACACAAAGAGCTATAGGCATGGGAGAAAAGCTGGGAATGGGAGAGGTGATCTTCTCTAGGGAAAAGAATACCTATTGGCTACCAGGGCCAAATGATCAGACTTGAAAACAAACAAACAGGTAGAAATATATAGATTCAACAGGTCACATTTAGGAATACATATGTATATACATACATGAAAGAAAAACAATTAGTTAAAAAAAAACGCCATGAATTTCATGGAGATTTGGGAAGGCTATATAGAAATATTTCTATATATAGAAAATATAGAAGGAGTGAAGAGAAGGGAGAAATATTTTAATCAAATTATAATCTCAAAGAATATATTTAAAAAGACAAAATACACCATAGGCTTTCATACAAACCAATGTGTTGAGGGCATTTTCTCAATTAGAGCTCCGTCTCAGAAATTACTCTAACCTGTGTTCAGTTGAAATAAAACTAGAAAGAACAAGAAATAAAACAGCGACTACATTTTTGATGTGCCTTTTAATTATATCCATGTTGGCAAGCCTGATCTGGGGAGAAAACTATGGAACCTACATTTCCTGACAACTGCTTTTCCTTACCGTGACTTGGTATTATCCCTCCATACCTGTTTATACTAATGACTCCCTCCATTTTAGCGGGCATGTCTCTAACCACTGGAAGTTCCAATGGGCTCCATTCAACCATTTGGAATGGGCTACAGATTTACCCACCTATCTCTTTCTTTTCATCCCCTTGGTATTTTCCTGTTAAGGAGACATGAAAAGTGATTATGCCACAGAATGGTACTCATGGTATCAAAGATGAAAAAAAATCATAAAAAATAGAAATTGTAGGCTCTATGGTATAAAAAGTCTCCCAAATACCCCTCCCAATTTGAAAACTGCAGAGTACATCTGGTGGATTCAACGAGAATGCCCTCCACAGACTCATATGTTTTAATATCTCAGCGATTATTTCCCAGCTGGTAAAACTCCTTGGGAACCATTGGAAATATGGCCTTGTTGGGAGGTGTATATATTACTGAGGGTGAGTTTTGGAGTTTTGAAAGATTTGTATCATTCCCACCTACACCCCCTTTGCCCCCAACTTGGAGATTAAGTTGTAAACTTTCATCTGTTCCTGCTGCCACGCCTTGCCTTTGCTCTGTCTTCATTGACTCTGACACTGTAAACTCCAAATTAAACTCTACTTCTGGTATCAACTTCCGACTAATTAACTGCATACTTTTCTATTGCTGTGATAAAAGACCATGACCAAGGCAGCTAATTAAAGAAAGCATTTCATTTTAGATTGATCACACTATTATGCAAAAATAAAGAAAGCAAAATTTCCCTGGGCACCAATTGCTCCTTTATTTGTTCCAATTAGATTTGAAAAGGCATAGTCTTTATTGGTATATAATAATTATACAAATAAATGTATTTCATTGTGACATTTTCATATATGCTTACCTCGACCAAATTAGCAGCAGTAAATTTTTAGGAAATATTTCCACATTATTCTTATCCAGGCAGGCTCTTTCTGAGTCATTAGTTCTCTGTGTTTTAAGTAAAACAGGATCCAGCTGTCATCATAGATCTGCCAATTTTCACTTAATTGATTACACCTAAGGTCTTCATACATCTTTTAATAGTTTATTATGTGTTTCCCCTGTTCTGCACTAAACTGAATAGTTTCCGTTAAAAGTATATGATGGAATGCTATCTTAGGCTTCAAGTCTTCCTGTGAAATCCTTTGTGCCACAGGACCAGAATTTAGGTTGAGACAGCAGTTTCCTTTTCGTATATTCTGTTCTGCAAGGCCTTATGGGTATATGAACAAAATGTCAACCTTACTATTCTCTCTTGGCATAGGACCATTTACACACTGGGACTAAGAAAATTAGGGTACCAGGATTTTTGACCAGCAATATTTTGCAGAGTTTCTAGCCCACATCTATATGGGTAAATAAAGTGATGCCCAGATATGAAGTTTTACTGAACTAGAATAGAGCCTCTACAGAAAAAAGCTACAGAAGATGAGAAATATGGTTGGCTTGTGTCTCCAAAAAGAAAAAAAAAGAACAAAACACATGGCCTAGACTTGGAGCTACGTAGAAAGTGAGTTCTGTATTCCTGGGTACATCAGGGAGGGAAAGCATTTGCTGCAGTATAGTGAGTTGGTGGAGTAGGTGGTTGTAGTCCGTATGTAGACTCCCAAGTCTGATTCTAACATCTAGCAAACTTCTGAAGTCTTTATTCATTGGATTTATGGCATTTAGGATAATTTCCAAAAATTTTTAAATTCTTACTGATTTTGATTGTTTGTTTCATTCCTTCCCCTATGGTGCCATTTGGAAGTCATTGTCATAACATTCTACGTTTCATGACTTTATGTACACCAAATTTCATACATCTTATGCTTTTTAATTATATGCTCCACTAACTTATTTTCTGTATCTATAGTCATTCTGCATAGAAACGACTCAGCTGCTTCTGAGCCAAGTATATCATTTCATTGTGACTCTATCTCCTCATAGATACCAAATGGTGAATCAAGGTCAATGTTCCATCATTGTAATTTTTTTATGTCTCCCTAAACCTAGCCCACTTCTGATTTTCCAGAATAAACTAAGAGCAAATGGAATTACTTACTTAATTTTTCAGTTATGAACAATTTTTTAATCTTAATTTCAATAATCAATACAAAAGACATTTCTCTATTTCTAGAGTCAAATTGGGTACCATTTATTGTAGGCTATTTTAGTACTGCTACAGCCACTGCCTTTATTCTGATGAAAACCTTTCCATGAGGATTATTTTTTTTGAGATTTGACTTCATTATAATACAGTCTGGCCTCAAAAAAACCATAATTTTGAGATGATGAATCATATTTGTTAGGACTATAGACCTAAATCTCACCGACAATAGTGACTTATTTTGTCCGTATAGAGTGCACATGACATAATTAGCTTAAGTAGTTGCTGATCTGAACAATGTTTGGGATCTTATTCAAATTCACAAAAATTAAATTTATTTTTAACTTATATATGAAATCATAAAAATATACAGTCTATAATTTACATTCACCAGGTATATCAGACTGGCCCCAAATTCTCAGAAATCATGGACATTTGCTCAACTATGTTCATTGCAACATTATTTGTAATAGCCAGAACCTGGAAACAACCTAGATGCTTCTCAACTCAAGAATGAATAAAGAAAATGTGGTAGTAAAATAAAAATGACATCTTGAAATTTTCAGACAAATGTATGTAACTAGAAGAAAACCATCCTGAGCAAGGAAACCCAGACCCAGAAAGGCAACGAAGGTATGTACTCACTCATAAGTGGATGGATATTAGATGTGAAGAAAAGGAAGACCAGGCTACAATCCACAACTCCTGAGAAGCTAGGTAAAAAGGAGGACCCTAAGAAAGACATGCATGGATGCCCCTGGGAAGGAGAAATAGATAAAAAAATATCCCCTAAATATATAAGGTAGGGGTGAAGAGAAAAGTAAGGGGAAAAAGAGGGAATGGAATGATTGAGTTGGAGAAGGACAAGAGAAGGAGAACAAGGAAAGAGATACTTTAATAGAGGGAGCAATTATAGGGTTAGGGATAAACCTGGTCCTAGGGAAATTCCCAAGAATCCACAAGGATGACTCCAGCTAAAACTCTAAGCAATAGAGGAGAAGGTGACTTAATCTGCCCTTTCCTTGTAATCAGATTGGTGATGACCCTGATTGTCATGATAGAACGTTCATCCAGTAACTGATGGAAGCAAATGTAGAAATCCACAGTTAAGCACTGGCCTAAGTTCCCACAGTTCAGTCAAGGAGATGGAGGAGAGATTATATGAACAAAGGGGTAAGGGTCATGATGGGTAAATCCACAGAGACAGCTTACCCAAACTAGTGGGAGCTTACTGGTTGTGGACTGACAGCTGGGGAACCTGTATAGGAATGAACTAGGCCCTCTGAATTTGGGTGGCTTTGGCAGTTTTCAGCACCACTGGCAGTGGTACCAGGATCCATCTCTAGTGCATGAACTGACTTTTTGGAAATCCATTCCCTATAGAGGGATACTTTGCTCAGCCTTGATACAGTGGGGAGGGCCTTGGTCTTGCCTCAACTTGATATGCCAGACTTTGTTGACTCCCCATGAAAAGCCTTACCCTCTCTGAGTAGTGGATAGGGGATTGAGTGGGGGAAGGTGGAGAGGGAACAAGAGACAGGGAGGGAAGGGGAACTGTCATTGGTATACAAAATGAAAAAAAAAACCTTTTAAATAAAAAAAAATCTATGCCTAGATATTGACATTAGGAGTTGTAACACCATGCCAAGCTCAAGGAATTTCTGAAATTTCTCTGAACATGCTTCTGCCGTCTCCTACAGCATATTCATCTGAAGAGGCACTGTTAGCATAGATATTAGAAAAATCTCAGTTCTGAAAAATGTTGAAGACAACCTGTATTCCAAAGCACCAAATATTCTGCCAAAGGATAAGTCATTGCATAATACATATCATTTTAGTATATAAATTTTCTTTCATTTTTAAATTAAAAAGAAATATATATATACAAACTTTAAAATAAAATCATACTGGTTTATTCATCAACATATGCTCAATTTGTATACATTTTTCACACATACACACACACACACACGCACACACACACACACACCTGTATATAATTACACAAAGATGTCTTGGCTAAAATGGAGTCACCAGTAGAAATAAATATGAGCCCTATATATCAGAATTCTAGAAAATTATTTCTAGATATCTTTCAATACACCTGTTTAGAAACTTCTTGAGGTGTTTTAGAACATAAAATAGCTCACATCTAGATCTGGTTTAAAAAAAAAAAAAAACATAAAATAGCAGGCAGCACCCAGACCTCAAATTCAAATTTACTTCAGTAACTGTAAATGATTATAAATCAATTAACAATCTAATTTTTTCTGATGGAGTCCTTGTTATTAAAATGAATAATTGTAATGAAATTCATAAGATTTTTAAGATAAAAATACTTATTTTTATAACAAATTGGCACAGATTTAAGGAAACCAATATTATATTCAGAGGAATGAGTGCCATAAAAGAAGCTGTCTGTAAGTTTTTTAAATAAAACGAAAGCTCATGAAGATGTCACCCCTGCGGTGAAAGACAAATCACTGAGAACTGGAATGCAGTAATTTTTATGTGACAATTAGAAACAGTTTATTCCAAGACAGAACGGCAACCTACAGAACAAGAAAAGATCTTCACCAACCTCACATCGGACAGAGGGCTGATCTCCAAAATACACAAAGAACTCAAGAAATTGGTCATCAAAAGAACAAATAATCTAATTTAAAAAATGGGGTACAGACCTAAACAGAGAATTCTCAATAGGTGAATCTAAAATGGTTGAAAGACACTTAAGAAAATGTTCAACATCTTTAGCAATCAGAGAAATGCAAATCAAAACAAGTCTGAGATTCCATCTTACACCTCTAAGAATGGCCAAGATCAAAAACACTGATGACAAGTTATGCTGGAGAGAATGTGGGGTAAAGGGAACACTCCTCCATTGCTGGTGGGAATGCAAGCTGGTACAGCCCCTTTGAATATCAGTATGGCAATTTCTCAGAAAATTAGGAAACAACCTTCCTCAAGACCCAGCAATACCTCTTTTAGGTATATATCCAAAAGATGCTCAATCGTGCCACAAGGACATGTACTCAACAATGTTCACAGCAGCTTTGTTTGTCCTAGTCAGAATCTGGAAACAACCTAAATGCCCCTTGCCTGAAGAATGGATAAGAAAAATGTGGTACATTTACACAATGGAGTACTACAAAGCAGAAAAAATAATGACAACTTGGGATTTGCAGGCAAATGGATGGGTCTAGAAAACATCACACTGAGTGAGGTAACTCAGACCCAGAGAGACAAATATCATAAATACTTACTCATAAGTGGCTTTTAGACATAAAGCAGAGAAACCCAGCCTACAATTCACAGTCCCAAAGAACCTAGAAAATAGTGAGGACCCTAAGAGAGACATACGCGGATCTAATCTACGTGGGAAGTAGAAAAAGGCAAGGCTCCTGAGTAAATTGGGAGCATGAGGACCATGGAGACGAGAAGGAGGGAGGGTAGAGAGAGGGAGGGGAGCGGAGAAAAATTTAAAAACGATTAATTAATTAGAAAAGAATAAAAAGAAATAGTTGATTTACTTTGTCAAAAATTGCTATTCATCTGAGTGTGTTCTTTCGTATTTTATTCTATTATATACTGTATATGAAATATTCTGAGATTTTTAACTACTCAATTTTTAAGTGTAAGGATAAAATTTTCTTTTCCTTGGTTAAAATAAATAACAGCATTTATAATATTATTAATGGAACAAAGCACTGGTTGTTTCCACTTTCATATCAAATTGTGTATACGCCAGCTATCCATCTGTGCCTCCTGCTGAGTTATTATGGGGTTTCATTTCCTTGGAAATCCAGACGAAACACTGATTAGTTACAACTCAATAAAAGTGCCTTCGTGACAATTACCATCTGGAAAGAGGAAAGGAAGGGGTCAGAAAATGCACCCCAACGGGATGCTAGCGTTCTTGGCACTTTAGAGGCTAACGAGGTTAAGACGACAGAGTGAACTAAACCTTGGTGACCCATCTTCAGCCAAAGATTGTTAATGGTGTCTTGGGGGAGCTGTGCCACTTCAGTAATGAAACAAGCTAGGCAGGGATTTCTTCAAGTTGCTCTTTATTTAGAAAAATCACCTGTTCCTGTTAGAAAGTATCTGTTCTTCAGTTTGCTCTCATGGAATGTCTGGATGGTTGCTGAAAGACAAGAACTGACCGCTACAGTAACTGAATAATAAGACTATGCACTGAGAATTGAGGCATTACAGAGACTACATTCAAAGTCCTTCATTTGGTATTGTTGCAAATGATTACTATCTGATCTCCCTTCTCTGGAAGTGAAAAATGCTATGAAGGAACAATTAAAACAAGGATGATTTTTTTTTTTACTCACACCCTGAGTTTTACTTGTACCTATTTAGACAGTACTTCAAGTCAAATTTTCAATTTACCATCTAGAAGATAAAATGTCCCCCCAAAGGAAACTGGCAACACTAAGAATAAAGAGTAAAGAAATTGGGGAAGAACTGGCTAACCAGTAGAATGCATGTGCCCTAAGTTAAAGCCCTATCGTGGCCATGAGTCCACAGTCCTAACCCATCTAACTGTGACCAACAGTCGGATGAATAAGGTTAAACACAGAGAAGTGATGTTCTGGAGAGCAGTGTGCGCTGTTTTCTATACAGGGGCACAAAGGAAGGACTGTGTAACTATAGTTCTTCTCTAGGCTGTTTTATACAAACCTATAAAAACCTCAAACTAGATGAAGGGAACCAAAGCAGTTCCCCAGATCTGGCAGCTGTGGTTGAATTATGATCGTTTTTCTATAGTTGGAACTTGGCATTGATCTTCAGGGCATAGTTAACTTTAGAAACACCAAGAAGACAGCAAGTTCCTATACACTTCTGCACTCCACTTCGTGCTCTGATATATGCTGTCTCACTGGTAGACTTGCATTTGTCTATCACATAAATCTCCAGCAGGAAAAGGTAAATAAGGTTATTTTAAAAGTATGAGAAAACCCAAACAGAATGTTAGGGAAATTTTTACAGATATAAAATTCATACTCACTTTATTAAAGACTGAGATCAATATTTTAGAACCAAACACAAAATACGTAGCATCATCTATACAGAGCCACACTATGAATATAGTTTTGTAGAGTGGTTATTTCATTTTTCAGATATATAAAATATTTTATTTTATTGAGATCATCTGAAATTTACTTGATGTGCAGATAACTCTCTCTTTATAAAGATTTGTCAGAATTCTCTTCTTTAAATTTTTTTCTTTGTAAGTTACAGCTGAGTTCCCATAAAGGAACAGTATCCATCACAGACCATAGTAGCCAGGTCTCAGAGTGATGACAGAGCTGTGGAGCTACTGAAGACTTTATGGCCCTTGAAACAGGATAGCATAAATCCTCTTTTTCTGGAACCATTTTCTTGCTAAGGAGAGGGATCTGTGTCTATGAAACACTGTTAGTAAGGCATTTCAGGCTTTAAAATGACATCAGTGGTACATACTGCTTAATATTTTATTTTATATTAAAAACTATCCAACTCAGTTCAATTAACCCACACCAATGACACTGTATATTCCTTTCTTGCTATTTAACAGTGACTTAAGTATTCTAACCGAATCTGAATAATTATGAGAAACTTGCAGGCACTGTGTTTCCAGATGAATATTATCTTATTTGCTTATTATCTAAAACTTACCATTAAATAGAGGCTAAGGTAACATAGAAATAATTTTATATTTACAACCACAAACAATATTGTGTGAATATGTGTACACAATACTTTGGAATAGGAAATATTTGCACATATATAATAATGACATCAATATTATATATAAAAAACAGGGCTTAATTCGTATTTTTCTACTTATAAAACTTAGAACAGGGCTTAGCAATTACCAACAATGTAAAAAATATACTAAAAACTAAGCTGAGTCTAATCTGTATACCTTGATCCCTCAAAGTGAAGCATCCTATTGCCAAAAGCTGAGCAGCTGAACAGCATGAAGGATTTACACTCACTCTCCTTAGAACTAAAACCATTAAATGTTCATTACACAACTCTCCAGAGCACAGATATGCTTTTCCTGATACAAACTGTCTACACAGAACTGTGCAACTAGTATGCTATTGATAAGAAATGTATATCTTATTTAACAATAATCTGTAGTAAACACTACCTACATCCCAACAATAAACACATCAATGATAGCAAACATATAGATACTTTAAAGGTGGAATTTCATATTTTCTTACAAAATAAGAATGGGTTAACTTAAGATATAAGAGTTAGTTGATAAGAAGCCTGAGCTAATAGAACAAGCAGTATTTTAATTAATACAGTTTCTGTGTTATTACTCGGGTCTGTGTGATCAGGAAATGAACGATCAACCCCCATCAACAGCTGTGCTTTGTGAGTCCAGCTTCCCAGGAGCAGAGGAAGTGCATATATAGACCAAGAGCTCGAACCACCGTCTGTTAGCTGGGACAAGAGAAGCCGAGGAAAAGAGGGCAGAGCATGAAACCTGGGAGCAGAAGCTGGGGAAGAGGAGGATTTGTTGAGGGGAAAGAATTGAGACTAGGAGTTCTTTAGTAGCGCCTGGAGTACAGTTGTTTATTGGAGAACAGTTGCTTGACCAAAGGAAGTCACACACATTAGATACTACCTACAAGAATAAATACTCAGAGACAGAAAGCAGAACCCTGGTTTCTAAGTGCTTCTCAGGAAAAGGTAGAAAAGGAATTGATTCTTCACTGTGTTCCATTTTAGTTTTGTGAGATAATGATCTCTGGAAATTTATTGTATGGTAATTTGAATATACTTGTACCACTTAACAGGACACTTAAAATGGTGCAGATGGTAAGTTTTACTTTGTATGTGTTTTGCAACATGTATTTTTTTATAAAAAAAATGTTGAAAGTAAAATGAGGAATATGATTTAAATTCTAACAATTATCATCTAGATTCAGCAGCAACAAAGGAGTTACAAATATAAAGAGACTGGAGAATTTAGTTTTAAAATATACTTTATTCCAGGCAACGCCATCCAGAATGATTGTGTCAGGCTCCATCAATCCACCAGCAAATTTCACATTTCCTTCACAGCTGAACGACGTCACGTGCTGAAATGGACCATTCTATCATTATTCATTGGTTGCTAGACATCTAAGCTGTTTCCGTTTAACGGGCGCTCGTGAACAGAGCAGCAACAAACAGGATGGTATGTGTCTCTGTAGGAAGGCACAGAATTCTTTGGTTGTGTGCCCAGGAACATTATAGCGGGTCACGTGGCAGGTTTATGTTCAGCTTTTTGAGGGACCCCCACGCTGATTTCCATCGTGGCTGCACCCATGTGCTTTTCCCACATGTAGTAAATAAATGTTCCTCTTCCCCTACATCCATGGCAGAGCTGTCTCCAGTTGTTGCGTTTTGTTATTCTTCTTTATTTGTTGTTTTTGTTGTTGTTGTTGTTCGTTTTAACCACTCTGACTGTAGAAAGAAGAAATCTCAGAGTAGTTTTAATTTGCATTGTACTGAGAGGGCTGAGTGTGCTGAACATTAATTAATTAAAAATGTTTCTTAGCCTTTTGTAGTTCATCTTCTGAGAACTTTCTGTTTATAGATCCATACTGCCTTTTTAATTGAGTTGTTAAATTTCCTATTATTTTAGAGTTGATTTTTATATATCAGATACTAATCTGTCAGTTATCAACCTGTAAGCTAAAATAGTGACTAGCCTGACAAGACATACTCCTTACTGAAATAATGGCATGATCGTGTGACTTATCATTATACCCATAGAATGATGCATATCTCATCAGAGAAGGTTCTGTTTGTAGCAGATGTTAATCAGCACAGAGGTTCATAACTGACCAAAATACAGAGAATAAAAGACTGTGAAGTGGTCAGTTCTAAATGGATTATCTATATCTCATATCCTCCTCCCCAGGCTCACAGATAATTGTGGAAAGGTTACAAAAAGCCAAAGGTAATAGATGACTACAAAGAAAACAGAAAAAAAAATGTGTCCCCTAAACAGAACAGGGGAGCTTTCACTAGGAAGCAAGCATGTGAAATTTTCAAGAAATTTTCTACTCAAAGTAGCTATGACAGCAAGTACAAGACCTGTGTAAGTTGAAACTAGATGAAATCCCATCATGAATAAGGGGGTTGCTGTGATATATCACCCTAATCAATGGGTTATTGGCAAGGTATGGGAGATGGAGGAAGGAAAGCCAGTATTAAGAGTGTGGCCCCTGCACGTCTGGAATCATGTTCCTGCTGCATCTGGGGTCTATGATGATGTCCATGGCCCATGTTACAATGGGGGGGGGTCATAGGAATCATGCTTGTTGAAATCCAAGGGCCATGCTGAGCCACCACCATCCCTCACTGGCCCTGAGCTAGCTGGTCCTGCCCCTTGCTGTACATTGCAGCAAGAGAGTTGGCCCCAAGCCCCATGGTAGAACTGGCCCTCTAACTCTGGAGAGACGACATAACCCCTCATAATCATAATTGGAGAACTGGCCACAAGGCCATAGGACTAGAAAAGCAGGCTCTGCCCTTCCCATGAGAGGGGTGATCCCAGTGGCCCAGACTGACCAGCTCAGCTACCACCCAGACCCACATCCTCTCACTACTTTTCGATGTTCACCCTGCACATGACATGTCTAAATCAAATTCTTCCGAGTAGACATAGTTTGCTAGGGAGAGACAGGTTTTACATTCTTTACCCTGAGTCTCCCAATCACGTGACCTATGTTCCCATTCATGCCCATAATATTTATGAAGATACATTTATTTATTGTCTACGATTACATTCTGAGAAACCCAGAGCAAGACACTTTGATAATACATTTGAAATTTTCTGAAACATAATTTTAAATAGAATTATTGAATTACATAGCCGCAAATAATTAAAAATTTGGTTTATAGTGTTCATTGTACAACTGAAGGATAACCACCAGTTCACACAGCTGAACTGACACAGAAGGGCTGTGCTCTTTAACTTCCCAGACCATCACTGTTGAGATAGACATAGTGCTTGAGTTTTAAAGACCTGAGGATAATTTTATTCTTTGTTAAATATATTAAGCAGGGTATATAGTTTCTTCAGTTTGATGAGTAATGTTTTTATCATCCTTCTTACATAGTTCCTAAGAAGACCAAAGATGAGCATAAAATATATCAGTCCTGTGTATGACATGAGGCCAGGAAGCATTACTGTCCACTCTGAGAATTTGGAGGCTGTAGTAATTCACTGAGTTCCACTCCTTAAGAAATAAAGGTATAAGCTGGGGAATGGCAGTACACACCTTTAATCCTAGCACTCAGGAGGCAGAGGCAGGAGGATCTCTGTGAGTATGAGGCCAGCCTGGTCTACAAGAGCTAGTTCCAGAACAGGCACCAAAACTACAGAGAAACCCTGTCTTGAAACTGCCCCCATCCAAAGAAAAGGAAATAAAGATATAAATTTTGTTTATTAATATTCTCAATGCACAGTTATTGTTTCCCTTGGTAATAAAATTGTATGTGGAGATTAGAAAATCAGAATAATTTGGAATTTTGGAGCATACATTGAGTCACTTTGGAGAGCATCATACACTAGTTTAAGTATAAAAGCTTGAACTGGAAGATAAAATTAGTGAATCCAGGCTGTAAGCAGCCAAGCAGGCTCTTAGGAAATCAGATTCCTCTAAATGGTGCTGCGGATAACAGTATAAATGTCAGGACCCTTCTCATATTTCAGTTGAAAACGGAGAGTCAATGTACATACTAAAGTGACTGTGACACAAAATCCATTTTAGGTTATCGAATAGGTCAGAATTATTATGGTATTTGCATTTCTAGTGTCTGTAAATTTTCATTTGTTCCCTCTTCTTCACTAATTTTCAGATTCTAAAGTAGTAAATTAAAGTGAGTTGATAAATGCTAAGCCATTTCAAAGAACAGTCTGATTTCCAATGTACTGTTTATACATTTTAAGACCTTGAATTATTTGAATTCTTTATGATATATTGTTGCATGTTTTATGCAATCCGAGACTTATCAAAATGAAGCAGAGGGTTTTATTTCCTCTGAAGCACAGCCAGGTACGTTACCTCTACAGCAAACTGGGAGCTGAATCTCCCTGCTTTCACAACACTGCTTGCTTCCCCAGATCTGCTGTACCTTTAAATCAACTTTGCTCATACTTGGCATCACTCCTTAACCACGGCTGCCAACTGCTCAAGGTGGGAGCAAGGAGCCGTTAGCATTTATAAATAAACTCTTCTCAGTGTTCACTAGCAGCGGAATCTAGGGCAGAAAAAAATATTCTCAAGGGACATGGAAGAACTGTGTAAGTTTGAAACTTAGGGATGTGAATGTTTGTTTCTAATAACATGAACAGTTTGATAATGGTTATTTGGGATGCTTAGGGACAAAAAAAAAATCTTCTGACACAACTTTATGTGTCCTGGGAGAGAACCAGTGCTCAGATAGTACACGATCAACAAGGTTTTGCTATTAAACGAAGCAGAAATAAGGAACAGAAAGTGCATTCTTTTGAAACAATCCCACATGCCAGAGTTTACAACGGAATCCATTGATGTAAACAGTGGTTTAAGTTCTTTGTCATCACAATTGCCCAATGGCTGTGCAGACTCTGTTCCTCATCAAAGAGCCACTGGGAACTTTTTCAAGTAAGTGAGAAATGGAGATGTTATTACCAGAGTTGTTAAAACCATTGAATCCTTTCATAATATGACATCATGCAGAAAAGAAGGTGCATTATATACCACTGTTGCCTTCCTCTAGTCTTCCCATGATTGCTGCAAATGTTCTCTTTCCCATTCTCTAAGCTTCCCAAGATTGTTGCAAGTGTTCTCATAAATCAGTACATGGAATGGCAGTTTAATTAAAATAAATAGTAAAAATCTGAGGTCAGTCTTGCTTTGCAAAAGTTTGGTCATCTAAAAAAACACAAGTAGCTCCTGCCATCCCTAACTAACATGATTAGCAGATAGCTCAGTGGCAGCATGAGGAGAGTGGATGGAAAGGAGAGATGCAGAATAAAAAGCTACTTTCCAAATTTTGAAAGTTTGAATCCACACCTGGTGCGGGATTATTGTCTGTATTCTGTCAATCATGTTTTAAATAAATGTTGATTGGCCAGGCAGAAAGTATAGGTAGGTCAACCAGACAGGAAGTAGAGGTGGATCAATGAGAACAGGAGAATGCTGGGAAGGAGGAAGCCACTCTTCCCAAGTCCTGCCCAGACCATGGAAGAATCAGGATGTGATCTGCCCCACTGAAAAAGGTACTGAGCCATGTGGCTAACATAGATAAGGATAATGGGTTATATAAGTTATAAGAGCTAATACAAAGGCTGAGCTAATGGGCCAATCAGTTTTATAACTTATTGAGACCTCTGTGTGATTTTTTTCTGGGACTAAACAGCTGGGGGACCAAGCAATACAGAAACCCTGACAAGCCAGCCCCACATGTTACACACACCACTGTATCACCTCTGTCTTGATTTTACAGTGATTTCCTTTCTTTAATCATTCCCTTGATATAACATATGTAGCAGAAGCAATTTGAAATACAAGGTGATTTAAAAACAAATTTGCTCCTGAGAATGTCTCAAATGTCTTCACATCCCCCATACATAACTTGTGGGCCCCGGGCTAAACAATCCCAGAATTTCTATGAAATAATGTTTCTCAAAGAGTTCTGTAGACTTAAAATTAGAAAATTAAAAAGTGGACTGAGAAAAATTAATTTCTCTCATTATAAAGAAAAATAATAATACAAATACTTTAATTGAGATATGTAAAATCCACTCAAGCCTCTACTCCACTAGCTACCAGGATAGACAAATTATCATATGCCTTGTCTCTAATTCTGCTTTGATTCATTTAAAGATTTATGTTCCAACTGATATTTGGAATCTGGAAATGTCCTCCCCCAATCCCATCCCTGAAGAGTGGTTCAAACTCCTTCACTTGACAGCCAAGCCTCTCCACTCTCACGTGTACCTTGGATTTGCTCATCTTCTTGACAGCACATGGCCTGCAGTAAATCTCAAGGAAGAATGAAAATTTTATAAATTACAGGAATAATGATGCTCTCCTGTGGTAGGAGGCTGTCTCCAATGAAGACATAGCCACTGTTTTCCCAGATCTAGATTCAGTGTTGCTTGACTCATCAGGCTGCAGCTGAGCACACAAAATACGTTTTGTGCCATGAAGAAGGCTTCGGTTGGAGTAACTCACATGCTTTATTTTATAATTCCTTACAAGACATGAATAACATAAAATTTACTTTATATTTCTTATTATTTGTCCACTAATCTAGCTTTTGTTTAAAATAGTGATGAGTAAAATTTTCATGTAATTTCACTGATTATATTTACTTCTTGATGGGAAGTTTTGGTTTTAGTTGTTTCTTTGGTGTGTGTGTGTGTGTGTGTGTGTGTGTGTGTGTGTGTCTTAATGGTATTGTCAAGTTATAAAATAATTATCAAAGAAATTAACAAGGTGGTGTTAAGATCTCTATTCTGTGATAATTAGGTACAAAATAGTGCTGACATTCTAGAAGTTAGCATATGATGTTTTGTTAAACACCAGCAACATTGATAATAAATCCCAAATCTTCAGCATCAGGGGAGTATGTGAGATATGATTTAGACATAGATAAGGTAGAAATAAAGAGACATAAGCCAGTTATTTTTCTGCCAGAGACATTTTCGTTCCCAAAGGAAGTGCTACAGATAGAGAAAGAAAATACACATGGGACAGGTACCATTCCATTTCTTTACATATAAAATTAAAATTTTCTCCCAGGGATATAGAGTATTAAGAGTCTTGACCATCAGTTGGATGATTTTGGTGTCTGCTAAAGGACACATGTGACACAAAGAAATGCCCACCCGCATAACAGTGACAGAGAAGCATCTGTGAAAATCAGAATTTAATCATCACTTCATAAACTACAGAAGCTGTCTTAGGGGTTATCTTGCTGTAAAGAGACAATGAGATGGTAGCAACTTACTAAAAAACAAATTAATAAACAACAACAACAAG
>JAQHUG010000156.1:2575661-2597080 GCA_028555095.1 Dicrostonyx torquatus
ATGCTAGGGTGGGCCTTGGTGATGCAGATGTCCTTAAGAGGTTTCTGTTCCTTCAAGTAAACCCAATATTCCTATCGGGCTTTGATAAAAATCTGTACTTTGGTCTGTTCTCAGTTTCCTATACAAAGTGAGTAGAATTTGGCTCTCTGATGAACACTGTCATCAAATGTCTCTAAGAAGACATTTCCAGCTCAGATCTAGCTTGATTTCTCAATGTCGCGTCACCAAAATGCAGTAATAAGGTCTTATCATAAAATTCCGGTTGGCAAGCAAAAGTAATGGAAATATCCTGCATTGTTTTAGGGGCCCAGAGAAGCTTTTTGCTTTCTGTAGTGGGAGGCAGTCAAAGTAGCAACCCAGAGCTGGCCAAAGTCCCAAGAATAGGTGATTGTGAAGTGCACCTCACACAACAGGACAGTTATTTCACTCCCTCTGAGGTACAAGGAACATTCGGGAAGAGGGTGTGGAAATAATGTACGAGCTGCAGGACAGGGAGATGTACAACAGAACGTCTGTGGACATGGCGTGGCTATTGCACTTATCTGTCATTATCTGTACCACACATGCACCACATAGGGCCTATTGACATTTCATCATTGGCAGAAGGGGAGCCAGTGAGGCCACACCCCCTCTAGAGACTATTGGCACCTAATGTTTTGGGGGAAGTGCGGTCAATTTCATCAGGGGTATAGCCACTGATTCTTTGCTCCACATATGCCCCTGCAATAAATTCTAATTAAACTATTTGGGACACACACACACACACAGATACACACACACACACACAGAGAGAGAGAGAGAAAGAGAGAGAGAGAGATGAAAATAGGTGTGCTTGCCAAAAGGAAATTCCAGTGGTGGTGGGAGATAGAATAATAAGCACAAAGGCTTGAAAATAAATAAAACTCATGTAAATGAATGAAACTATCAAACGATAAAATATTAAATAACTAAGAAATTTAAGTACCCAACAAATAGGTGAACGGTGTTTCTCATCATTAGCCATCCGAGACATGCCAATAAAAACAGTTTTCAGACTACCCCACCACTCTGGTTGCATTAAAGCTCCATTCCATGAGATGGAACCCATGCTTGACATTGCTAGGGTGTCCAGGAAGCTGAGTCTAGATAGACACATGTCTAGAGAAAACCAAATGCTATTGTTCTGGCACAGGAACATTTTATTGCTATAAAGTGACTCCTGATGCTATACCCATAGATCAGTGCTCAGCCGTCATCAGAGAGGCTCCTTGAGGTAGATAGGAATAAACACAGAGCTCCACAACGGGAAAATACGTAGAGAGAGAGAGAGTCTTTGGAGAAGTCACCCCTAACAAAATAGGATGTCTTTATCAAACCCCTTCCCTCAGGGTTCAGGGATCAATCTATGCAGAAGAGGAGACAAAAAGATTGTTAGCGGTGATGGATAATGCCAGCAAAACAGTGTCTTCCAAAAACAGCATTGATACACATATTGAAGGGTTTAAACTTTCCCATTTTGTACAATTGGGACTGAGTTCCAGCTTCTTGAAAGAACAGCAAGGCTTTCTCAGGAAAAACACAGACAAAGGGCCATTAATCTGTTGCCCATGATAACAGGGACAAAGGAAACAGCATGTACCACACTTGTGCCAGGCCCCTCCAGCCTCTCAAGGCAGTGAACTAATAAGGACCATTCCTGCAATCCCCTTCCAGACATGTCTGGACTTGCCCGGTCTTGCCCAAGTATGTCTAAACATGGTAAAACTAAAATGCCAGCCAATCAACATTATACTGGTGTAACTGCTGCTTGATTGACCAGTCATGTTTGAGATGACTTAACTTTTCCTGGAATTTCCATACTGTGCTTAAAAGAAACTTGCATGCCCCTGTCTGGGTTACCAGTTTTTTGTAAGCGGTTGACACCACATGCTGGCTGTTTTTGCAGAGTAAATGTTCTTTGCTTTTACATACTATTTGAGTCTGGCATCTGCTTTTGGCAATTCAGATCCTTACAGTATGAACTCACAGAGAGTGTGGCAGCACATACAATAGATTCTCATCAGACTGGGTCCTAGCCATGAAACAGAAACATGGACATGGTTCTCAACATGAACCAAGAAGCTGTCTGTAATTGACACACTTTTGAAAAAAAAATAGATTTTTCCAATGCAATCTAACTGTGTATATTAACCATGGTTCAGGGTGGGCCTCAAACCCAACAGTAGATGGCCAACACAAATCAAATTAACTCAATGGTATATTTGTAGACACGTTGTCTCATATTGCTTTGTTTGGGCATTTTTGGTCTTACAGGTCTTTTGCTAATATATTATGGTTTCCAATGTGTGTGTGTGTGTGTGTGTGTGTGTGTGTGTGTGTGTGTTTCTTTGGTTTTTGTTTGTTTGATTTTGTGATTTGTTTGGATTTTTGTGCTTTTTTATCAAGAAAGAAGCAAAGGGCATGGAGTTGGGTGTATGGGAAAGCAGGGAGGAGTTGGGAGATGGGAAATCATGACTGGAATATATTGTTGGAAAATATTATTTCTCATAAAAGTTATTTTAAAAAAGAAGTAGGGGATCTGTGTGTGTTCATGAAGAGGGACATAAAAATAAAGAGAAGCTTATGAGTGGGGAGTAAGAAGCGTAATGAAAAAGGTAAATGAGGGTAATGGAAGAATTATAATAAAGCAAAAAATGGGACTTGAAGAAGAGAAACATCCATGGAAGGGTAGAAGGCATAAAAAAGACAATAAGAAAGGTAACCTTTTAGAACAAAGTATAATGGTACATATGTGTAGAAAAACATAATGAAATCCATTACTTACAATGGTAGCCTGAAAAACGAATAAAAGTGACCTCTCAATAATATTTATGAATATATGATAATCATATATAAAATACTATCAAATAACTTAAACATGTCATACATATACATGTATCTGTATATGCTTCAGATTAAGAAAGCACATTTATTCATTTGTGTGTGCATGTGCACTTATTTATAAATATGTGTTGGCACATACTTGCCAATGTACATGTAGAGGTCAAGCAACACTGAGTAAGCTTTTTCCTTGCACCACGTGAGTCTCATCTCAGGGATCAATTTCAGGTCACCAGGTTTGGAGACAAGTGCTTCAATCCACTGGGCCATCTTGCTGGCCCTCTCCCAATTATTAACAGCTCTGTGACTTTATAAATAATTAAGATGGTTTGGGCTTACTGTTACACAGGCAATTCAGTCTTAATGGTTGTGTTTAATGTTTCTGTGTGTGGTTTGTTAATAATTTTTTACTGTGCTTTGCATTTTACTCTTTCCATGTATCAGTAGACAAAATTTGAATCTAAAGCATTCATCACTTTTACGCCACTATTAATTCACTAACAGGAGAAAGTCATAAAAAGAAGAAAGGATTGTTTGGTTAATGTCTTCATAAGTTCAGTCTATAGTGCTTCGACCTACTTATTCTGAACCTGGGAGAAGCTGAGCATCATGGCAAAGCAGTATGTGGCAGGTAGACATTAGCTCAGGGAGGAGAGGACACCATGAAAGGGGAAGGGACTAAGGACCACAAATAATCCTCAAGGCACAACCCAATGACATTCTTGCTCAAGCAATGTCTCACTTCTCAGTGCTTCTATCATCTAGGAAAGCAGCCCCATGGGCTGGGAAGCAAGATTCTAACATCCAAACCTGCTGTAGACATTTCATAGTCAACCGTAATACATGCATCCCATCTGAAACAGCCTTCCTAGCATAGTTTAACTACTCAGTGCAACTTCATTTTAAGGCTGTATGGAATTTCTTTCTTTTTCCATAATAATTCAAGTCCTTTATTTGCTCACAGAAATTTCTTATTGTCTGCTCTGAGTTTTGTTTTCCTTTGGTTAGGTTTTCTGCTTCTTCACGCAATACTCTTTTAGGTTAGTAAAACAAAGGAATGGGTTGCTTAATAAGATGCCCATAGCTAGATTTGAGCTCTAGTAACAACCGCCATGACAGCTGCAATCAGGGTCTCCAGTATGAGCTGGCTTTATTCCTGCATGAATCATTTGCTTTCTTGTATCTCAGCCATCGCCAGACCATTAGAGGGGAGATCTTGAACCACAGAAAAACTCAGAGAATGCCATAAAGTTTGAAAACCATACTTCCTAAACCTGTGAACACTATGCTTGTTGGCTCCGCCCAGTCCTTACTCATGAGTGTTTCACAAGTCCAGCATTCTGCCAACAAATTGTTAAAAAGTCATTTTTTCCTCTTTTGACTTTTCCATGCTAGGTTTTTCTTGCTTACGCTAATTGCATTCACATATTAATTATAGCCTTACTTTAACTTTGCAATGTGATGTTTTTATATCTTTAGAATGTACATTGATGTTCTTCATCTCTTTTGCCTTCTTTTACTTTCTAAAAAAATATTTCGGGCTAGAAATTTACCTTTAAATTATCTGTGCTCTACAACATTTTGTGTGTAGTACTTATTATTGTTCTATGTAAGATATTTTGTCATTATACAGGTAAAATGTTTCTTAATTTTTTAATACATTAGAATTCTCTAGCTTTGAAAAATTTGAAGACACTTTTTTGAGACAAGGTATCATGTATCCCAAGAGTCTCTTGAACTCCTGATCTTCTTGCTACGGCTTGCTAAGTGATAGTATTGCAAGTATACAGAATAATAGCAATGTCCGGTGCTAGGGTTGAATGCAGGGATCTGTGCATGCTAGGAAGTCACTCCACCAACTGAGTAATTTACATTAACAGAAAGTTGATCAGAAAATAAAAGTTCTCATAAGTGCCCTGCTCCTATCACAGACCTCCTGTGATAGACGCCTGCCATCAAAAAGCATAACTGTTTATGACAATTGATGCGGAATTCTAGGGTTTGTTCTTATTATTGCATATTTTGTAGGTTTAGACAATGTATAAAAATGTGTATCTATAATCACAGTTCCATAAATTGGTGTCACCGCTCTCAAAAGTCCCTATACTCTGGATTATCATTCCCCCTTTTGCCAAGCCAATGGACATGTGGCCATCCACTGGAGCATCGACAGCCTTCCAGTGACTCTACTCCTGAATAAAAGTGACTCTCCTACACACAGCACTCAACAGCTGTCAATAGCTTCTCAGCTGTGGATGTGGGTTTGGGAGTCCGTCCCTCCTCCATGTTTGGAATTTTTGGCATGCTGGATCTTATGCAGGTCTTGGGTAGGTAATCTCTGTGGCTATCAGCTCATGTGTTAAATAGACATGTGATATTAGATGGCAGCATTCCACAGAACTCCTTGTGAAATATTCCTTTATACTGTGAAAATTATGCTGTGATTTGTTTAATAAAGAAACAGACTGGCCAATGGCTGGACAAGATAAGGTTAGGCAAGAGAATCAGGCTAAGGAGACTGGGAAGAAAAATGGCAGAGTCACAGGAGTTGCCAGCGAGATGTAGAGAGGAAACAGTAGGTGCAAGACGAAAGAAAGGTAACTCCAAGTGACAGACTATAGATTAATCGAAATGGTTTAGTTTAAGCTGTTAGAGCTAAATTAGTAATAACCCTGAGCTATTGACAAGCAGCTAAAATTAATATTAAGTCTCTGTGTCAGTTATTTGGGAACTGGCAGTCAGGAAAGAAAAGTCTTCGTACGTCTCCTCCAGCTCTTACTCACCGTTCTTTCTGCCCCATTTACTCAGTGTTCCCTGAGCTGCGAAGCTGGGGGAGTTGATATAGATATCACACTTAAGGCTAAGTATTCACAGTTCTTTATCTTCCATAACGAACAAAATGTTCCTCTATAATAAGCATTGCCCACTACACTGGGAAACGTTACTGTCAAGGGTAAATAGCTGCACCAGTCTGTGGATATAAACACAAATGTGCACGTTTTCATGCCGCAAGACGCAGGTTGTCTGTCTGCGCTATAGTATATGGAGGCATTTGCATGCTTGAGGATATATTGGTTGCCCCAATTTGAGTATTTATGAATGAACCCACTATTGAAATCCTTCGTGTGCAAATTTGGTGTGTAGGTAAATATTTTCATTAGGATACATGTCATGCAGTACGATTTCTGGATCATTAGTAAACGTATGTTAAGACTTAGAAGAAACTTCCAAACAGTCTTAGGATAGGGGCTCTGCTACTGGATCTTCATACCAGCTTTGAAGACCAGCTCCTATTTCTGTATGACCTCTCCAGCAATCGGGGTGTCAGTGCTTTGTAATTTGACCAGTTTCATTTTCCACTTTGACTTATTTATTTCAATAAATATTTCAGTTGCATTAGTATTTACTATTTTAGTGCTCAATTCTAATTATTTTAAGTTACATGATACAGAAAACATTTTATGTGCTTATCTATGATATCTTCTTTGTGCTATTTTAACATATCTTTTATATAATTTTAAGTTGGTTGATCTTTTTTGTTATTTTGTAATTTAAGAGTTCTTTTGTGTGGGATATACTCCTCTATCAGGTGTAATACTACAAATATTCTTTCTCACGTGGTACCTTGCCTTTCTGTGCTCTTCACACTGGCGTGTCGCAGGAGCTTTTAATTTTGATGACTCTAGGTCCTCCCCTAGTTTTTGCTAAGATGATGTCTTTAATGATATGCTAACAAAAGTCAGTGATATATCCAGGATTGTACAGATTCTCACCTACATTATTTTTAAGAGGTTTGTTAGTTTTGTGTTTCGCATTTAGGTGTGTGTGTCATTGTAAGCTAGTGCAAGAGGAAAGGGTAAAGTTTAGATCCTTTAGATACTTTTTGGCTTTGCACGTGGATGTTCAGCTGCTTCAAAACCATTTGTTTAAAAAACTAATTTTTATTTCATTTTTAATTGAAACATATGTTGATATAAATCTGTAATCCCAGATGAGGTAGAGGGATCATGAGTTTCATGCCATCCCAGCCGGTACTAACGATAAATAAACAATCTCTCTATTGGCGAGAGTACGGATTGGGGGTCAAAGGTGGAGATCTTACTTGGCATGTGTGAGACTTTGAGTCAATCCTTGTAAGAGAAATAGAACAACCCCTGATGAAAAGCTTTAGCTCTGCAGTCATTTTTAGTATGGAATAGTGGAACATACTGGAACATGGCTGGCTCAGAATCAAAGCTCTCTAGGTACACTGCTGATCTGTTCAACATACATTGCTAACATCTTGGAAATTATAGATAGTAGTTAGAGAGACAGAAAGAAAGACTTTTAGTTATGCTACTGTATAATGTACCATCCTACGTGGATGTGTTTAACACCTCTATAGGTATTAACCTCAGACTAAAAGCAGTGCAAATGTCCTTCACCTAGTAAACGGGCAAACAAACTAGCAAATCCGTATATTTGGAAGGTTCTCAGTTACTAAAGTATAAGCAAATTACAAGTAATTACATGTGCAAATTCCTTTGTGCTTCAAAGACAGTGCCTCAGTAAAAATGGAATATTAAATACGAATCTTTCCCATTAACATAGTCATCTCAAAGTAACGAAATTACAGAGATAGAACATAGAAGTGTAGACTGAGTCACACTATAAACAGAGAATTTCTGCGTTGGTAAAGCTCTGTGTATCTCGCCTATGAAGGTGGTTCTACAGATTTTGGTGTGGAGTAAATCATACAGGAACACATACTCATAGTTACACATGAGTTGAGGTGAACAATGGTGAGACACAAAGAATGGCTATATTCCGTTTTACAGAACTGCACAACTATCCTTACCTAGTTTAACCCCAAACTGTAATTCTGTAAGATATAAATTACATCAGGGCATGATGAATGAGGTCCCACAAGAAACTATTTTTACAGTTCCATTAAAGTTCATAATGATCTCAAAAGAGAAAACTATGAAGCACAGTCATTATCTAAATCCAAAATGTATCTGCCTTAGTAGAGCTTGAACCCTGCCCAGCTTCTCTTCCGGCTCCTTTACTCATTTGCCTTTCTCACGCTGGAGTTAAAATCACATGTCCATAGGTAACTTTCTCTCGCCAATCTTCAAATATAATCATGAAGTAAATGGCTCTGTTTAAACTCAGGCATGAACTAAACTTTAAAATCGTAACAAACAACTATACTTTCGGATGATCAACTGGCTATTACAAACAATAAGCCCATGGCTAGCTCTGCCGTGTAATGGCATCTTGACTTTGCTAGACTTCATTACACTCTAATCTTCAAACCGGTGACAAACCTGCGGTTTTAACTCAGTTACCCAGTAACGGAAAGAAATCTAGGAATGATAAATGGCACTTGCCATGTCATTAGTATTCTGGCCATTGGATGTGGAAAGCAAGAGTTGTAAACCAAGCAAGACAACTGTTGAGCAGAGACTTTTTCTAAGTTATTTTCTCCTATTTAGTTATATCCATTTTTCTTAAGGAAAGACTAATTAATCAAAAGCTACCGAAATATTATTTTTTGGTGTATTAAGCGTGAAAATTATTTGACAATTCTACATATTATTTAAATGTGAGTGCTTCAACCCTTTATCATTTGTATATCTTAAACTATATTGCTTTTAGCATATTTCATCTCTGTACTAATCTGGATCACTAAAATTTATTTGACTTAAATTTTTCTTCAAAATACCATAGAAAATTACAAAGCCACTAATATTACAGGAACACATATTACTTTAACAAACCAATATGTATGTCTAATGATGTTTTAAAATGTCTTGGTTCTCATCAGTTAGACATTTACTACTAATGCATTTTATAGCATATTTTATGAAAAGCCATTAAAACCTGCAGCTGCATCTCATAATCATTCCATAAATACAGGACAGCATTTATAAAAGATCGCCTTGTTCTAACTACTGCGATACAGATCACAAATCCTTCGCCAGCCAGGAAATTTTCATTCTTTACAAAAAGATATGCTAAGTAATTCATCATGCACCAACTATTTTTTTTAAATTTCCATTCGTCTTTATGGTCCAAGTCTGCAAAATACACATTCAACAGGAATAAGTATGATATCCTCCAAGGTTTACACTTAGTTTTTTTTTTTTGTTTGTTTTTTTTTTTTTGAAATCTGAGTGCCATGTTGCTCCTAAGGCTCAGCCTCTTAAAATACAGCCTTGCTCTATATTTAGAGGGATAGGAACTGGCTTAGCTGAGCACACTAAACTGAAGCTCCTAGTCAAATGTTCTGGGGCAGAATATCAAAGGAAGAATCTATGGGATTTGCAATTCTGTTTTCGTAGCATGAAAAACATCCTGTTCAAAGCTTCATAAACTGGTAAAAGAATTGGGCTGTGGTGGCGCACGCCTTTAATCCCAACACTCAGGAAGCAGAGGCAGGTGGATCTCTATGAGTTCAAGGCTAGCCTGGTCTACAGAGTGAGTGCCAGGACAGCCTCCAAAGCTACACAGAGAAACCCTGTCTCGGGGAAGAAGAAAAAGAAAAAAAAAGGTTTGAAAAGTAATTGTTTCTAGAATTCAATTAATTTCTTTTTCTTTGATTATACCTTATTTCCTCTTATCCTCTTCCAAAAGAGTTTCAGATCAGAGTGAAATGAGAAGAGTCCAAAAAAATTTCATAGCTGAAAAAAGGCTTTTGTGCCACAGAGCAATTACATTCTCAGCATTGCTTTGTAATTCTGACAGTGTTCTAAAATTTGTCAAATATCAAATATTATGTTTATTTAAAAAAAACAGGAGACATGCTTAAAAGGAAAAATAACTGAAAATCATTTTTCTAGTTAGATTTCCAGATTCTTCTGGAAGACTAGCAATAAGAAGAAAAAAATAGTAAATGATAAAAGGTAGGACTGAATCACTACATTTTTAAATAAGTTTATTTTAAAAAGATTATAGCCAAAAGGGTTACATTTAATACAATTATCTACATAGAATTATTTTTAATTCAGAAGGAATAAATTATTGCATTTTACAAATATGGTCAAGACATCAATAGCCAATTGCCACTGCGTGAAGAATAAGGGTGTTAATTATTTCTAAATGAACACTTGAATGTACATCGACAACCGGATATTCCTCTGAGACCACAGATTGCTGACTTACCTATGCTTCCGCACGTACAGGTAGTGTGCACTGATGAGACCTGACTGTGGTTCTGACAAACCCAGGTAATAGCACTGCACACACCCCCTCCACCCCTTCCATGCTGATCAGGACCTTCCTACTCTACATGCTTAGGTGCTGAATTAGTGCTCCACAGTGATAGGTCCGCAACAGCTTCCATTAATGCGTTCAGCTGTCTGATTTACCAGCAAAGAAGGAATAAATTACCCACGGTTTGGTGGTACATTAACTCCTTTAGGTTACTGGGGAGCCTTTAAGTGTGGTGAAGAGGTAATTTGCTAAATGGTACATTGTTGATTTAGAAAGCTTAATTGGCCTCCAGAAACATCGATAATTTATTCCTGTAGGATACATGGTAAAGCCAGGCTGTTACATAGAGAATCTGAGCGGCTCAAGAAAGGAACCTGAGCATCAAACAAACAGAAATTAACATTTTGCCTGCACCACCTAGAGATTCCTAGCCATCCCTATGGAATTAGCCTCTTTTGGTCTTCTAGGTCACAAAGCAAATATGCTTACCGCCATACATGATGATCATATTACAATCCCTGGGACCCAAATGACAGGAGAGAATCCATTGCTATGTGCTAAGTTGTTGCTTAAGCTCCAATGAAGCATGTTTCATGTTTCCATTAGTGCATGCACACATATTCATGGACTTGCACATGTCATCTCACCCACACATTAAAGCAAAGAAGAAAAATGTAAGAAATAAGATGAATATGTAGCTCTCTTGGAGCTCATTCTGTATATTCAAAATTATCTAAGATTTTGCATCAAACAAAGAAAACCAATATATAGTGGAAAGGTGTAATAAGAAAATCAAACGCATTACTTTTCCAGATTTCTTTCCACCTCAAGTCAATAACATGTTTCATGTTACTATTAAAGTCAATAGTGTAGTTACTAAAGCAAACTTGTTATTGGTCTTTCCTGCGTATTTTACATGGTTACCTAAAAATTAACATATAACAACTCATATTAAACAAAATAAATTCCCTCCCATTTGTAGTTGTGTGTTTATGTATGTTATGATTCAGTATATATATATATGTGTGTGTGTATTATAATATAAATATACTTAGCATACAATATATATGCTGTATATATGATTTTTCTCTCCAATAGATCACAGAGTCTCAAAACTTCAGCAGTATCTCCATTCAGATCACTGTATTAAAAAGTGTTGGTTTTCCCTGTCTCATGAAATGCAACTTTCCATCTCTGTCAATTTTTAAATCCTTCTGAAGAGAACTTTACATGGACAAAATATTGGCATTGACAAGACAGGTACAAAGCATACACTGGTCAGGTAGTTTTGACTCTTGATTCTCCCTTGTGTCCTGTTGGCATCTAATCATCCGGTTTTGATTGACTGTCCTCTGAATATCACCCCATAGGGAGCAGTTGTCTTCATCCCAGACATGGACTCTGCAGCAGAACTAAACTTGGCCCACTGTGACCGAATGATGCTCTTAAATCATGACTTTCAATCCTTTATCATGCTGATAAAGTCAGGAGAGTACATGACCCTTTCAAAGTCCTCACATATCTCAATATCTCTAACAACTTCATCACTAAAACATAAACTCAGGAAAATACAGTTGTAATATTATTGGTTTGTGTGTTCATTCCTGTTTTTAATTTAAAAAACAAAATATTACCACAACCTGAAAAGGGGAAGCATGTGAGCTGGAGAGATGGCGCTGCAGTCAAGGGCATGTTCTTAAAAAGGATCTAAGTTTGTTTCCCATCAATTACAAAGTGTGCCTCACAATCATCTGTGACTTCAGTTCCAAAAGGATCTAATACCTTTGACCTAGAAGCACTTGCATTCCTGTGCATATACAACACTCCCCACAAACATATACACACAATTAAAATAATATAGTTTTTAGGGTGACTAATGTCATAAACAAGAAAAGAGATATTTCTTCCTATAATACAAATAAAAAGTGGAAAAGTGTGAAAATCAGCCTTAAATTATAATACTGACTTATGTGTTAAAACCATTTACCTGGACTCAATTTCAATCCTACCAGCTGAAACTCATAATGAAAGTCAGCTTCATAGTCCTGCTGTAAAACTCTTCCTAAGATACCCGAAAAGTGAACTCTAGAAGCCATTAACTAATGACTTAATACCATGCTAGAATAATATGGTAGTTAGAAACAAAAGACAATGCTAGGTTTCCTAGATTGTATTTATTATATTCAATAAGGTGTTCACATAGAAATAAAATGCACTCACTCCAAAATTTGACCAGAAATTTATTCCCTTAAATTGATAATGCAATATATAGATTAAAAATAAACTGATTTGGTGGACAGTACAAGAATTTCATTTTAGAATTAATAAGAATAATCCTAAATTGGTAAAAATTATGTACTCAGAGGGACAACAACAGCCCCTACACTGTTCAATTACTAAACTAAAGACCATGAGCTAACTTACATTAACTGTAAATTCAATAAATTATCCCTTGGTGTTAAATATAGGCAAAGTTATCAATATGTCTTTAGGGTTTAACTTCAAAATTAAAAAGAGACCAGAAAGAATACAAATAAATTCTCTAGCTACCGTGAAGCAGACCTCATATATAATAAATTAGGTAATATTATTTTATACTTATATTGAACAAAACTAATTTAGGACAAAAATACATTAGGATTTGTTATTTTTGTCCTCACTATTTATTTTCCATTTGTGTGCCTCTGATTATTGTCTCTTAATAATGAAACAAAAGCCTTCATGTAGTGAAGGGCACACTGACAATTTCATCTTAACTCTTCACTACAATCAGAGAACTTTCAGGAGGCAAGAAATGAAGCTGCTTTTGCTGATTATCACAAATGAAGATAAATAACTTAGAAATTTTTGTTAGAGTCATCAACAGGATTTTAGGGTACAATTCTTTCAAGTCTCATGCTGTGCTGCTCTCGTCTGACAAATGCACCATGGCAGTCAGTTGACGATCACTTGATCATCTTAGTCAGTGTGGTTTTGGTAGCTCCTTCCTCTCTCAAGTCTCTGTAGGCAAGTCCCCTGGCTTGGGCAGTTAAAAAGAAAAATAGAAAAGAGAGAGAGAGAGAGAAATGGATTTGAAACAAAAGTGATGTTGACCTAGAATAAGTCAAAGAAGTGTAATAGAAGACAAATCTTGGAGAGAGTGGTAGAAACGGTAGGGAGGGCATTTGCAATGCAGGGGAAGCTCTGCTTTAAGATGAAAACAGGACTGTGGGGTGCAAGTGCTATCTTCCACATGAACCCAGTTTTCTACAGTGTAGCATAGCAAGAAGGGACCAAGCGGTCCTAAGACCGTGCTCTGCCCAGCAGGGAGCATTAGAGCACAAGGAAGAGTTGTGACATCTCATAAACCCACAGGTTTTCATGTAATTTCCTTAGGCACATGGTAGCAATTTTATCACAGGATCGAGAAGACATATGACATAGTAAATAAACTAATTCACCCAAGACCACGTAACAGTGCTTGGAAGAAAAGTATGTTGAGACCCTGATGTTGTACACACCTGATATGGTTTTCATCCTGCCAAACTCCTTCCTCACCGTTATAATTAAATTTTCTTCATATTAGATACTTATTCCTCACCACATATCTCTTTGAGGATAAAATGCATTATCCTCTTTATTTACTAACTCATTTTACAACACATTTTATAGCTGTTTAACACATTAATGTTAAATTCAGGTACAGTTTCTAAAAGATTGCTCTCCTATTTCTTTATTATGAATAATTACCAAGTTTTTATTCCTTGAAAATAGGAAATCCTTATCTTAAATTATGAATGGGTAATAATGTTTTAAGTTTAATAATTTTATAATATAAATCTGCAATTATGTTACAAATTTTTATTTAAAAATGTATTCAAGTATGTGTATCAAAATTGAAAATAATTATCAAGCATTTGATAAATTGTTTAATGCAGATTTTACTATTTAGTAAACAGTAATGTTATGTGCTGGTAAGTTGAAGGTTAAGTCACTTAAAGCCCAAATTATCTCTAGTTCTTTGAATATTTACAATTTTGAGCAAGGTTATCATTGATAAAAGACAAAGTTCTCAGGCAAGAAATTCTTTAGTTTCTATTCTTTTCCTTAAATCTTTATCATCCATTCCTTCTCTTTCACATAAGAAACAAGTCAATTCTCACAACTAAAAATTCTACAATCCAAATGATTACAGTTTCTTAGGCTCTAAACCAATCACCAAATATTTTGACCACAAAACATTTTAGAAATGACTATTCTGTTAAGCAATAATTTCTCTTAAACATACTGCCAGTAGGCCGGGGGTGGTGGCGCACACCTTTAATCCCAGCACTTGGGAGGCAGAGGCAGGTGGATCTCTGTGAGTTCGAGACCAGCCTGGTTTACAAGAGCTAGTTCCAGGACAGGCTCCAAAACTGCAGAGAAACCCTGTCTCAAAAAACCAAAACAAACAAAAAAAATACTACCAGTATATTTTAGTGGTAGCCTAATTCCTACAGAGATAAAAATACTAATGTGTGACATCACAGAAAGTTACATCTGATGGAAACTGAGAGCACTAAAGAGGCATGTGAGCATAACCTGGGCTGCAGCCCAGATGAAGACCACACCTTCACAGCACCTGACCGTCCCAACAGTCAGCCCCACAGAGCTGGCATTTCCCCCATCCCCACTGACCACAAATCAAGCTTAATTCTTCAGGAGTCTTTAGACAGTTTCAAAGTCTGTATAGTCTTCTGAGTGTCTGTGTCCATACGATCAGTGATAAATATTGTTCCCTCCCTGAAGAGAAAATCATACACAAAGGCAGTGACAACGGGTCCAGAAATCACAATGAAAGCTGTCAGAGAGTGGGATCCACTAGTGTTGACCTAGATCTGAGCAACTGGTAGAAAACATGGCTCTAAGGCTGAATGACAAATATTTCTAAACCAAATTCTACCTAGTTTGAAGTTTTTATATAAAGGGCAGAGGTGCAAAAACAGCAGCGTTATCAGGAATTTATTACATTTTCACCAAGAGGGTTTTCCCTACATCCTTGACATGGGGCAGTTTTTAGGAAACCTTTCCACGAGTGAATGAATGCTGTCCGAAATTCCTCATGAGAGCTAACAGCTAAAGCATGGAAGTTCTCAGGAGACTCTCAGAGCATCATAGTTATACTTCTTAATTGTCCATAAAGCACATGTCATTTAACCTGCTAATTAACATTTCAGAAATATAGGTGTCTCTATGTGTAAATATTTGCTTCTTATTGACTGATAAAAGTTTCCCAACTTGTGGGAAGAATTCAAACATCAGTGAGTTGAGTAACTTGTCCTACACCCTACACCAGGATTTCAGGAAGCCTGATCGTTTCACCGCCAAATAGCACTTGCAGTATATCATGTTTATCACCCTCAGTTACAGAGGAAGAAAATATTAAATAAGTGTTCTTTCCATCTGATTGTTCTGCTCTTTCTCACCGTATAGGTATTGGGAGTTGTATGATGACCTATTTCTGCCTAATAATATTCTTTTCTTCATTAGAGCTTTCGCTTCATGTGTCAGATTGCAATGAGTAGATTCATTGTCTATAACTATGCCTTTTAAATAGTAAAATAATACCAACTATCAAAGGAACTCATTAAATCTGAAAATGATAATCTCATATTTCAAATTTTTAATTTATTAAAACTCAAGAAAATGAACAATTTCAAAGACAAGCCTCGGACACTCAAATTTAAATGATCTACAATTAATGACAATTACCTTTAGATAGTCAATTAACACTCATGTAGTCCACACAAAAGTTTAGACAAATGGTTTATGGTTTTATGATTTAGTTTGTATTTGACTTTGGTTTTCATATATTTTGGGATAGAATCTAAATATTTTGCCCAAACTAATTTATAGCTCATTACATCTCACATATGGGCCTCAAACTTGACACAGTTCTCCTGTATCAGCCTCCTCAATGCTTAAATTATATGTATGATTTATCATTCTCAGCATCCATGGCCTGTTTTTATAATAATTTATAATGTAAAACTTTGAGTCAGAATTCCTTTCCAACCTGTTATAACTGCATGTCTAGGCAAAAAGAGGAAAACACTAGAACAGATTCCAAAACTCAACTCAGCTCTAGCATTAAGATACTAATTGAGTTGATATTTGTAAAGCCTGGACATCCTTTCTTCAATATAAAATAAAATATCCACCTAGACAGGGACTGGTTGCATGCATTGGAGACACTTTTCAAATCATGTTTGATTTCATTTCAGAGATGAGTGGCATCAAAATAAAGGCTGATTTACAGGAACCCTGTTACTCCTTTATTGGTTCCCGTATCTGTTTATACCCTTATTTTTTCATTTAATTGTGATTAAAGATGACCCTTTAGATAGCTACTAAATAGGCTTAACAAAAATCCTATCTCGGTGTTACATTTCCCCAGGGAGAGCAGCTGGCAAGAGCTTCAATACACTTTCTTGATATTTAAGTGGTGAATCAGAATTATTTACTTCCGTGAGCAGATCTGCAAGGGGATTAGGCACAAACAGCTTTTATTTCATTCAGTTTCTGTTCCACATGGAGAAAGCCTGCCCCCTCCACAACTGAGAAGGAAATGGTGGTCATAAGACACACAGGCTTCATTCCAGAACACATTTCCCACGTTTCATTTTATGTGCCACTCAATGGGGGAGTCCATTTGCATTAATTAATTAACATCCAAAATGATAGTCTAGTCACAGGCTGCAATTCTCCTAAGATCTGCTTGCATTTTTGAATTAGAAAATAAAATGGTTCTACAAGGGGCACACTGGAGGAATCCACCTCAATCAACGCAGCCTTCTATTCTTCTGACGATCATTTCTGACCTATGTAGGACAGCCGTGCCCCCGAGGAGTTCCTTCTCTCTATCTGTGATGCAAGCTGCTTCTTGGTGAGAGGTCAGTGATCGTTAAGAAACGACAGCTCTTCAGTGCAGAACTGTTCATCTCAGTCAATGGAAAACAGGCAGCCATTGGTCCACCAACAAATGCCACCCTGTCTCAGAGGATTCGGTGTTCAAATTGACAAAGTGAGAGTTAGTGTGATCGGGATGTGAAGGTATTCTATTTTCAGCTATGCATGGTATATAAAATTTAAAGAAAAAAAATCCTCCAAACTCCTGCAGTTTTTCTCAGAGGCAAACTCATTCCACAGGCTGAGTTGAGCATATACCATCACGACTATGTGATTCCTTCCCGTGATTCCGAGCTCTCCAGTGAGCAGAATGTGCTCACTGGACTTGGGTGAGTTCTTTCTGAAATGTCAGGCATGGACTCTACATTTGTGTGACGGTTTCACAGGGGAAACCTCTCCATTAAAGCACAGTGCTCACCAAGGTCATTGTGGAAGGTGCGATTTTAAAGCCTTAGAGAAAAACGTCTGGGTAGAAGTATTAAGAAAAAAAAATCATCATGTTAAAGTGTACAGGGTGTTAAGAACTGATTAGTCTCTGCTACTTACTTGATTTCAGAGACAAGTGTGTTTCGTAGAAGTAACCAGTCAGAATGGTGAGGAAAATCCCACTCTTAAAGAGGCACAAGGAAGCTGCTTAAATCCTGCCTTCGAGAGGATCAGGGCTGACAGAGCAGCTTTGAGGTATCTGTTGATAAGTCTGCAGATCTAACTACACTTGGGGGCCCTGAATATAAAAGGGGCAGATATTGAGATGTCTGTGTGTATGTGTGTGCATGTGTGTGTGCATGTATGTGTGTGTCCCCCGTGACTATTTTAGCAACTTATTGCCATCTAAAATATTAGAAGTAATTGAACCATTTCCAACTTTTGACTGAGTTTCAAATGTAATACAACACAACCAGAAACATTTTTAACTGAGTGTTCGTGATCACCAAACACCAGCGCACATTAAAGAAAATAATAAGTAAGACATGCACAAATACCAGAGGTGCTCCTTAAGCAGTAAGAAAAAGTTCGCTATGCTAGTGCAAGCCACCTACACATGGTTGTCACTACCGTCACCTAAGAGACTCTAGAAAATAAAATTCCAGACCAACTTATCAAGGAACAGATGTTTTACAAGATACTCTTGTAGGAATAACCATTTTAAAACAACCAGAAATACTTTCCTTAATCCTCAACATATAAATTCGTATCTTTTTCAATTAGAGTGCGTGGAAACATGGACATAACTGTGTTGTCACGTACCTGCTGAGCAGAGGAAATGGAGTCTTTCCAGCTACTCTAATGGTGGGGTTTAGTATCCCCAGCCTCTCACGAAGCTGAGATCCACAACAGCTGCGATCCAGTCGGGGAAGTTCTTATTGAAAGAACTGGGGGGCCTTTGGGTATTTCAACTCCTGCTGCAGCGCTGACAGTTCCTTGGTGCTTCTAAGAACTTCAGCTCCACTCTTCTGCCTGCATTCCTTCCAGCCCATACAGAAAATTATTTTTGGAGTTGCTGCCCAGAGTTTAACTACGCGGAGTCGGGTTCCTATGAGTGACAAGAGGATGAGGAAGGCAGGTTTTCAACCATCAAGGAAGGGGACCGGAGGCACCGCCTTTTAGCTGCCAAGAGCTCTTGTCCATGACAGTGACCACAAGGACAGCAGTAAAGGCAGCGGCAGCAGCACACCTAAGTCCCCAAGCCGGAGGCCCAGCTGGGAGACGCTGTCCATCCCCTCCGGTGCTGAAGAAAGGGGATTAGGACCCAGTAGCCGAACGCAGATCCTATTTTCGTGCTAAGGCCTCTTCCAGGGCTTCTAGCTTTGCCGTTTTTTTCTCCATGTCTCATTTCTTAAGAATCAGTGGTCTCTCCAGCATAATATCCTCCAGTGTATACGCTGTCTGCGTTTCCGGAGAGTTAGGAATCCGTGGGAAATAAGAACTGAGCGTCTTCTGAGTTCACGGAGGCTCTGAATGGGTTTCCTAATGGTAGAAATGAAAAGAACGCACGAACATGGGCGCGCGCACAGGCGCACACGGGGTGCGGGGGGTGCAGAGAGAAAGATACACAGAAGAGAGGGGAGGAGGAAGAGGAGGAGGGGGCTGAGCACTGTGAAAACTGTAGAGGTGCTTGGCAAGCTCGTGAGTCTTTAACCACATGAAAGGAGAAAGGCTATTTTGAAGGGGCCAGCAATCTTGCTTACCAGGGCAGGGACATATTCACATTTCGAAGCCCTAAGTGGAATTCCGAGATGACGAAGTAAGGATGCCCAGATCCCTCCACACACAGAGAGTCTGGCCAGAGAATGCGGAAACAGGAGGAAGGGACAGGGAGAGGACTGGGATACCTTTGTTCCCGAGGCGTTGTGGCGCGGTGGGGAGCTAGCCAGGAACACCAAAGTCCGAGAGTGCGGCCAGGCCAAAGAGATTGCGTTCTAGCACCGACCCTCCCACTGCCCGCTGCCTGGGTTTCCGCCGGGGCAAAAGCGTCTCGCGGAACAAAAGACTGGATGAGTGTAGTCGATCATGTAAGCGGGGCTGCTAGGCCGTCCCTAAAAGACTCGGGTAAGGTTTAGGCACAGGATCCAGACGCTCAGGCGTCTAAGCTCAGCAGTCAGGCTCCTGGCGGTGCAGTGCAAACCCCACTCCATTAGAGAAGCTTCCTGTGGAGCTGGACACGGGCTTGCATTGGTGACCCTATAGGAGGCCGCTGAGGGCTCCGCCATCCACACGTGGCAAGCGGTGCCTTCACGAATGGAGCGAGATGGGGCAACTGAAATACACAGCATGGAAAATGGGGCCAGCTGCTTAAAACCGCGCCCCTGCGGCGCCGGGAGTGACTGTGGGAAAGCTGCAAATTGCCGGCTGACACCAGCCTGGGCAGCGCCTAACTCCAGCCAAAGGACTTGCGCAGCGCGGACTTCTGCAAGCGGAGTTTGTTCCCACCTAGGGACCCGAAAGAGCCGAGAACAGGGGCACTGCGAAGGCACTAAGGGCTCACCCGATGCGGATGGATGCCCGTTCTCAGCCCGCATCGGTTCTTGCTTTTCCCACGCCTCGGACTGACTGGGGAAGTCGTGGAATTATTCCACGCTTCGCCTCCCCCGCCCCCCGCACTCCCGCTCCTCCCGCCAGCTGTGGTTTCGCTTCCCATCCGCTGGAGGCTCGGTGCCCGCGGGTCATCCCGCGTCGCCAGATGGCGTTCTGCGGAGTTTGCAGAGCTGCAGGATGAGGGAGGGAAACGGCAGCACCGCCAAGGACTAGGCTGCTGCCCGGAGAGGACATGGCTTCCCGGAGAAAAGCACCAGGAGCGCAGTTCCTCAAGCAGCCAGGCCTGCTTTCCCTGATTTGGGGCCATTCCCTGCTTCCTGCTCCTCATGATTCTTGCTGCCAGAGGCCCAGCCAAGCGCTGCCCTCTTTTCAGGACAAGGGGCCAGGCCCACGCTCTCTTTCTCCAGGTCTGAACCTGACTCTGGGACACATTACAACTCCGGAGTCCCAGGAGTGATGTCCCTGGTGCACAAGATCCAAAGACGCAGTTTGGGAGCTAATTTTAAAGAGCTGTTTTGTTTTCCGATTCCTGGGGAAAGGCTTATGGTAAATTACTTTTCCCTCTTCCTGCCACCAGTGCAAACACGCTTCTCTTGTATCCGTGTAAACAAATACGTGTTTGATCAAATACGTTTGAGAAGGTACCCTATTTTTGTCAGAGGATAAAAATAGCTTGCTTAATTAAAGGCTGTGTTTGTTTTCTTTGCTCCGTTACATGCTTACTTCAATTGATTCAAATAACTGTTTAAATTGTTTCTTGTATGTGTGGAGACATAAATCATCACAGGAAACTAGCCCGGCGAACAAAAACCTATAAATAAAGCACAGGCACGCTGCTAATTTAAAGCACGTGCACATCATTACCAACCACAGGGACAGATTTCCCTTCGTAGAGCACAAATTCACGCTCATGCAGAGTCTCACTCTCAGCCCTCTCCTCCTCCCTCTCTGTTGCCACCGAGTAAAAAGAAACGGTTGATTAACCGAAGCTGTCGGGAACGAACAGGTTATAGCAGTTTGACGTCTTTTCTTGAAGAAGCAAATCTGTCGCACGTTTCTCATGTTGAATGAAGATGGTGACGAGCAAATGCAGAGGATCATCCGATGGGACAAACCAATGTAAAGTATGCTAAAACAGGGGCAGATAGGCCGGGGTGGATTGGAAAACTAGTCTTAAAGAAGATGCTGTTGAATAAAATTTGTAAAATGAAAACTTCAATCATTTTTATTCTTAAAAGTTACTTTTGTTTTCTAAATGTTCTGATATAGAAGTATATATGTATATATATGTAAAACAAAAGTAACTTACCTTCTAAACTATGTGTGTATATATACATAACATGTGTGTATATACACTTTTATACTTTATGTATTTACACATATCTGTGTGTACACACACA
>JAQHUG010000156.1:2723468-2738083 GCA_028555095.1 Dicrostonyx torquatus
ATCTCAGGAGGCTGAAGTCAGAGAATCTTATATTTGGATGCTAGTCTGAGTTCCATATAGCAAGTTCCAGCCAGGCTGTTCTAGATATTAAAACTCGGTCTTGAACAAATAAAACTATTTACTACTGTTTGAGTTTTGAAAAAATGAGAAGCATAATATTTACATGTATAGCTAAAAAGAAAGGAAGGAAATTTATAACACAATATACTCCAAATACAGTGACAGAAACACTCCACCGGCTGCTTCTCTTGTTATTTTATTATTGGTTTTTGGTTTGTTTGTTTGCTTTTTGTGAGCCACGCTGGCCTGGAACTTAGGACATAGTTCAAGGTGGCCTCACTCAGGTAGGAACTACAGACACAGGCTATTTTTTAAATCCCACATAACAATGTAGGGTGGCAATGTTTCCAAACATTACTTAATATTTAGATTTAATATACAAGACATTTTTGACATCTTGAATAGGGGAACTGAAATTACTTTAAAAATGACATTCCTGAATTACAAACTGAAAGTGTTTACTATTCTAAAGTAGGAAATCAGGAAGGATAGATTGAAGTTGTTACTTCCTTTGAAATGGGTGTGGGCGGTCCTCTTTTTACATTTCAGAGAGCTGGAGACGTGGCTTAAATGGCTCGAATTTCAATGATCTGTGAATTGGAAAAGCACTCAGTTTCACAAGCAGGTAGGCTATAAAAGTTATACGCACTATATACACTAAATAGCCATTTTATGCTTTACGGATAATCTGTTTTTACTCACACTAGAAAAAAAGGGCTTTGGTGCAAACGAAACGTTTTCTGACTGTGAAATTCCGGAGATCACTCATATATTTTCATCTGAAAAAACAATAATCCTTTCCTATCACCTCACCCCCTTCCACCCCCCGCGCAGAAAGATGAATAAACTTATAATACTGGCAGTATAATGGCCATCCCATAACTATGCAATGAAAGTTTCATGTATACTTAGTATTTGACCGCTGGATAGAAAAGCACTCAGTTTAAAACTGCAAAAATGAAGCACTTCGGTCCAGGGCAGTCTCATCTACTTAATTCCTTTCTCAACCACACCTATCCGGCCACTGCGGGTCTCAGAGGTTGACTTCCAGGACCTGGCGACGGGCCGGCGATCCCTCGCAGGCTACGGTCGCCGCTCTCAGGTCCCGGAAGACCACTGCCAGAGCCTGCCCTGCGGCCGTCGCGCCGGTCCCCTACCCTGCCGCCAGCAGTGTCCCCCGCCCGCAGAAATTCCTCCCGGCTTCAAATGGCCCCAGGGGTACCAAAGCTCGTCTCGCCAACTACAGTAAGCGTTCAGGCCCGGGCTCCCGACTGCACCCGACTCCGGGAAGCCGGAAGGCCCGCGGGCTCGAGGGAGGGAGAGCCGCAAAGCGGGAAGCACAAGGCGCGCGTTCCCGCGAACGCGGGCGCGACGCAAGGAAGCGGGAGCGCGCACGCGCGCCGAGTCGCGGGCGGGCGGGGCGGGGCGAAGAGGCGAAGGCGGGAAGAGGGCGCCCTGGAGTCCAGCCGAGTTCGGGGAGGGCGTCGACGCCGAGTGGGCGGGGCCAGGCGAGGCGGGGACGCGCTCGCGGGCTGGGAAGGCGGAGGCGCGGCGCTGGCGAGAGCGTGCCCGGTCCCCGCCCCTGTTTCCCACTCTTCCTTCCACCTCCGACCGGCCGGAGCTGCGGAGCGGCTCCGCTCGCCGGTCCCCGGAGCCGCCGCTTGCTTTCCCCCCACCCCCGCCCGCGGCGAGCCCGTCAATCCCCGCACGACGCGCTCCTCCATCTGGGCCATGGATGGGTAAGTCCCGGGTGGCCGCTCGGGGGCTGCGCTGGCCTCGTTTCCTTTTCGGCGTCGTGTCCCGCCGAGGCCGGGGAGCAGGGCGCGGCGCCGGCTAGCGGAGGAGCTGCCCGGGGCCGAGCCCGACGGCAGGGACCCGGGGGACGCGGGGGTCCGTCCGCCGCAGCCTCCGCTTCCTGCGCGCGGCGCCCCCGTCACGTCCGCCCCTCGTAGCCTCGGGGCGCTCTCGGGAAGCGGAGACGAGCCGGAGCCGGGGTGCCGGGCCAGCCTCCCCACACTTCCTCTCAGAAAATGGTGCGCGGCGCTGGCGGGGGCGGAGGCTGAGGCGGCCGCGGCGCTCGGGGAGTTGCTGTTTACCGGCGGGGTGGGGCGCGCGGCGGAGCTTTCCCCGGCGGCGGGCCCGGGCGAGCGGCGACAGCCGTCTGGGCGGCGACCGGGTCTCGAACCGCGGTCGCGTGTGGGTCTCGGGACCAGCGAGGTCTCCTGACTTGCGCTGTGAGATACGTTAACCATTTCTAAATACCGAGCGTCTGCACTTTGTCACCGGGGACGCTTCCTCCTTGTTTCCGATCCCCCCTCCCCGAAACTTCGTGAATTCGCCGCGGGCGATATCAGATATTGTGTAAGTGCAGTTTTTCCGGACTCTTTCAACTGCTCCGTTTAAATGGGGTCCGTGACCAAAATTAAAGGAAGATTTACAATCACCTTTTCGGAGTTGATAATTTCTCTTGGAACTCAGAGACATGGGGCAGGACCTGATGTATTTTAATAAAAGTGCTAATTGAAAGGTTTTAGTAAGTTGGGGTTCATATAATAGTGTTGTTCATCAATATAAATTCTCCAAGTCTATTAGATATTCCACCTCCTTTTATTTAATTAGTAGTTCCTAGGCTTTTCAGTTCTTCCTTAACCTCTCCCCCTGCCGACTTTTGACAAGATTTCTGTAAACTGCTGGATGGTGGAGCATATAATTTGTTTTTCAGTTAAAAAAAAAAAAAGCACGTAACTTACTTTTCAGGGAAAGCCATTTAACAGGTTGCCGCGTATTTGATTATTGCTTGCTACATACTTAAGTGAAGACACTAGAATCTTCCAACTTTTTTTTTTTTTTGCCCTGCTTAGGTTTCGTTTATCTTAGTTTCACAATATCATGGTATGCATTATGTCATTTGAATGCAGATTGCATGCTGCTGCAGATATCAAAGTGCAATTTTAGATTTGATTTATGGTTGTGATGTTCTTGAAAGGATTCCCGTTTAATGGAGGTTACTTCGTGAAAGCCTCTTCCTCCTTGAGCATTGACTTCTCTTTACCTGACCAATTCATTTGAAATCGTGAAATCGTTTCAGTGATTTATATGCCCTGATGTCAGGCAGGAAGGGCTGGGAAATGATCATCTTCAGAAGGTCCTACTTCGGGTTTGGGGAAACAAGTTAGCTTTTTGTGCCGGGAGATTTACAGTTAAAAGGCTTGACTTGGCTTCTTTCTTGAGTGTGCCATGCAAACTCCTCCTCCACTGCCCGCTCAGGGGTGGGGGTGGCGGAGTAGGAATAGTCAACCTTACTCAGCAACGTGCTTATCTGATGCAGAACATTAATTGCATAGACTTTTAGTCATCCTCTGCTATAACTACGTCTTGTTAAAAATGACCTTTTTATTTGGCACACAAATTCATACATACACATCACGGCACTCTGCTCACCTTCCCAAGCTTACTCTTGCTAATAGTTTTTAAGAACCTTGACTTGCGTGTGGAATTAAAGCTAAGAAAGCACTGGTGCAGATAGACGAGCTCAGATAGGAAAAACGTTTGCTTTTTTAAAAAGTATAACTTACCAGTTATTTATCAGGTTTCAATTTTAGGAAAATAAATACAAGCTTCAGAATTGTACAAGGGAAAATATATGATTATTGGTTAAAACTTTGAAGTTTATACCACTTGATGCAGAGGTATTTGCATATCTCTAGGAAATTATGACATTATTGATTAGTAGCATAATACAGAACTTATTTAGCAAATACGGAGATAAACTGATAACTGAAGATGTAGGAGAGATGAATTTTTGTATAGAATAATAACTGTATAGGGCTTTTTACACTTTTAAGGTGTGTAAAATTTCTGAATATGTGGATTGTGCTCTAGGTAAGCCAACATTTTCTCCTTGCGTGCTTACTTTCTGTGTGTGTGTGTTCATTTCCACGTAGGAGGAATAATACCTTTGTACTCAAAACATAGTATTAATGTTTAACTTTTTTTAAAGCAAATCTTACAGTAAAATTTGATGTGTGAAATGTGATATTTGTATTTATCCTAGCTATGGGAGACAGTCATAACAATATTTTGGTGAGTTTTTGGGGTGGTAAGATGCAGGTTTCCAAGATGGTTTTCATGTTTCTAACCTCCAGGCCCAGGCTTTGTTTATTTAAAGCTTTATGGTTTGGTCACTCATCTCAGGGACTTTAAACGAATGAACTTTGGTGGTTTTAGTCTTGGTTTGGATTTGTCGAAGCGAGATGAAGAAAGACACGCTCCTGCACACTAGAGTAATTTTTTTTCTTGCACTGAGGTGTCGAGGCTTTGCTTTTGAACTCTGCTGTTGCTACACTGTCCATTGTTTTTCTTTAACATTTCAGTTCATCGTTTTTTTTCGTTATTTATTATTATAATGCTTTTTCTTTTTCTTTGATCTTATCTGTCTTTTAAAACTTGTTCTCTAACTTTGTTTTCCATTTTCTCTTTACTTTTTCCATACAGTGTTGTTACAGATCTTATAGCAGTCGGTTTAAAGGTAGGACTCTTTTACTATCCTTTCATAATCATTTTTGTATTTTAATTTTGACATCTCCCCAAGTGGTGAAATAATTTCACCGTTCACAAAATTGTCTTTTTGTTCTGTGTGGTGATAATCTTTACTTTTAACTCCAAAATTAAGTAGACCCATGGCTAATTTTGGACTTTATGTACCTTTTAGGAGGAACTATAGTATTATATATGTAAAACTTAAAAAAAAAACATGTTACGTTTTACTTAACTATCAGGATGGTATTTTTTGTTTGGTTTTGTGGTTAAAGTTATCCTAGGCTCTGATTTATTTTTCTACTGAGTCTTTTTTTTTTTTTAAATCTTTTGTGGTTGTACTTAGAAATAATAAAATAACAATACCTGTTTTTTGTGTGTGTGTGTGTCAACCATGTACCATGTGCTTTTTACATGTATTTTCGTAATCATTATAACATTCCTTAAAGATAGGTAATTACTATTCTGATTTTAGAGTGAAAAAGCAAGTTGAGAAAATTTGTTCAAGATGTGATGTTGTGGTATTCAGATGCTTGTCTTCCCTTTCTGAAGGTTTTTTCATTATACCTCATTGCTAGCAATGAGGCCTCTGTCTAAAAGGTGGCCATCTAAGGAACTCAATAGTTTGTAGTAATGCTTTATCTAAGTTACAAATCTTTAGTTATACCAGAATCCGCCCATTACTGTATTAAAAAATATAGATGAAGTAAACAGTGCTCCTGAGTATGCGGCTTTTACAATATAATAGTCTGGGAGCTGCAGAGATGGCTCAGCTGTTAAGAGTACTTACTGCTCTTGCAGATGACAGACCCAGGTTCTGTTCGCAGCACCTGTATGGTGACTCAGCCTCTTAAATCCAGTTGCAAGGGGGTCACATGCACTTTTCTGATCTCTGATTGCACATGCTTACCCAGGTGCATACACATACATGAAAATTTTAGAAAAAATAATAAAAGATAATGGTCATAAAGTTTCCTTTGGTACTTTGGTATTTGATACTGATTTGGGAAATCTAGTTCTGTAGGCCACACAAGTGCAGATTACAGTAGAAAGTAGAATGAAGTATTTAACCTTTGCATGCATCTTAAATAAGCCAGGTTCATTTATATAGTTGTTCGATCACTTCCTAGTCTGTTTTGCTAAAGCACAAATCCCACCACTGTCTCCGTTTCTATACACTTTGCTAGCCAGTTCCATGTTTCTGTTTCTTTATACTTACTAGATATGATGGTGGTGTTTACAGTCGTTACTTCTTAAGAAATAAGCAAGGCAAGAAGCAGCAGCATTTATCCGTAAGAATGGGATGTCTGAGATGAGCATATTGGAAACTTGTACTGCTCTACAGATCAACTGTAAAGTTGGCAAGCTTTGTGTATAAGTTCATGAATAGGAATAAATGGAGGGGGTCTTTTCTGGAACTACCCCTCCATATATATACTGTCTCATTTGAGAGTGATACTCAGAGATTCGAAATTAAGTCCTTAACTGTATCTGAAGGTGCCTGTGGGAGAAGAGACATTTAAATGAATTGTTTTGGTCTTTAGAGATGTGATTTATGATTCTAGGTTTTTTTTATCTGGCATATAAATACAGCAGACATTTTAAAAAGTTACCACTTAAATGTTAAAGAATTACGCTCGAAGAACTCATGTTTTTATTATGGTGAAAACATATCCATAATAAAGGAAAGAAAAATTTAAATGTTATGTCTAGGAGCCAGATGTGAATACAGGGTATGGTTTTCTGTCTATATGTTTTGAAGTGCTTTGAAAGCAACAACTAAAGAGATAATAAGCTGATTAGTTGATTCAACAGGCAGCCTGAATATGGGTGTGTCTTTTAAATATTCAATATTTATTTATTAAAATACTGTAATCATGTTATAAAACCATTCATTATATGTACCTGTAGTGGCATTTCATTTGTATTTTAATAAATAAAACTTGCCTGAAGATCAGAAAAGTAAAATAGCTAGCCACTGACTCTTACCTTGACCTTCTTTTGTTTTTAGAGATGGTTTCTCTGTGTAGCCTTGGCTGTTCTGGAACTGCCTTTGTAGACCAGGCTGGCTTTAAACTCATAGAGATCCACCGCCCAGTTGGTTTTTTTGTACTTTTTGGCAGAATTGTTCTTTCTTTGATCTCACCAGAGAAGTTTAGTTATTACCAAATAATGAACCATTAAGGCTTGCATTTCATGTAGAGTATATGAAAGATACGTCAACATTTGCTTCTTTTGTTTACTAACTTTAGTTAGTAGTAAGGATAAAATTCAGGTTGTATTCCTTAAGTTTACTTTCCTGGATTAAAAAAATATTTAAAATTATTTTAAAATTTATTTTATGTATGTGTTTTTCCTGCGCGTGTTATGTATTTGTTACATGTGTGTCTGGTGTCCATGGAGGTCAGAGAGGGCAATCTGGAACTGAAGTTAGAGAGATTGTGAGCTACTGGAGTCTGAACCTGAGTGCTCTCTCCAGCCCCTGAAAGTTATTTAGATTTTAGAGAATATTTTTTAAAATATCACACACACACACACACCCCACACCCCACACACAGTTTCTCTGTAGCTTTGGAGCCTGTTCTGGAGCTAGCTCTTGTAGACCAGGCTGGCCTCAAACTCACAGATCTGCCTGCCTTTGCCTCCTGAGTGCTGGGATTAAAGGCGTGCGCCACTACCACCCGGCTAAACATAAAATTATTTTAGCAAAGGAAAACTAGTTGGGTTTAGAATGTATCACAAAGGAAAACATTTCTAATGTTTTCTTTACTATTGTATTTCCTAGTCTGATGTATTTTAATCTCAGATGTCTGATGCATGAATAATGTCGAATACACTTACGTGGAAGACATGTTTACAATGTCAGGTGTTTAAGATTCATATCATGGTTGTACTTGGATGTTCTTTGTGGGGTATTAATTTTTGTACCTTGGCCAGATTAAAAATATTACCTTTTTGAACTCAATCATGAAACAGTTTTGTTTTTGGGTTGTTGAGACAATCTTGCTAGATTAACCAAGCTGGACTTGAACCTTCTTCAGTTTCCCAATGGCTGGAGTCACAAGAATGCACTACCATGGCTGGCTAGATATGTATGTGTATATTTTTGTATAAAACACACACACACATAATTGAAGCGATGAGCAATGAGTTCTTATGAAGACACAATCTGGTGATATGATACACATTTCAAGGATTTTATTATACCACATAAATCAGTGTCAGCATTGTAGGTAATTGCTTTTTCTGCGTGCCAAAGTACATTTTAAATTTCCAGCTTATGCTTCATTAGTACTAGCTGGCTAGTAGTCAGAGTCTTAAGCCACATTTTCTGTATTCCTTGTTATTTTGTCTTCCATATTAACTATCATAGTCCTTTTTAGGTGATCATCCTATCTTTAGTGGGTCATTGAGTATAGAAAAACACATGCTTCAAAAGACCGTAAATGGCTTCCAATAGTTACCAAGCCTCCTGTGTAAAAAAGAACAATATAGCAGATTGAAATTAATTTTGAGGGTCCGTTTTCTTCATGTTTGTCATTGGGGGTTAACAAGCAGCAGCCCATGAGCATGGCCTGCTTGACACCTGTTTCTGTAAGTAGATTGATTGGAACATAGCCATGCTTATTTGTGTCCATATTGTCTGTGGTTCCTTTCACATTACAATTGCAGAGCTAAGTAGTGGTCACAGTCTGCAAAGCATAATATTCACCCCCTGGCCCTTCACAGGAAATGTTCGCTTACTGTTGTATGTCACTCTTGGAAACGCAGAAGGCCTTGACTGCAAGTTCTGACCCTTTAAAAATGAGATGTCATTTATGTAGAGTGCAGTTCAGTAACCTTTGGCAAGTTTTAACACTTAACCAAAATGAGAGGATGCTATTCTAAACATCCCTGTTATCTCAATCCAGACACAGTCTAGGCAACTGTTCTGATTTCTGTTTACGTAGATTAGTTTTGCCTGCTTTTGTACCTCATATGAATAGGTTCATAGAGCATAAGCTTTCTGGTTATGACAGTTTTTTATTTAGCAAAATGATTTTTAGACTTATCTATGCTGTTGAATGGTAGTAGTTCTATGTAGTTCATCCTCTTTTGTCTGTATTTTATTACTTCTTAAAATTTGTTCTCATGTTGATAGGCACTTAAGTTCTTTCCAGCTTGGGAATATTACCAATAGAGCTTCTGTGAATGTGTGTCTGTGTTTAGCATACTGTTATATCTCTCTTCTGAGCCCAGGAATAAAAGTGCAACTGAAAGGTGATGGGACATGCATGTTTAACAAAAACTGTTTAATATTATTTGGATTTTGAATGTTCCCCAAAGGTCTGTATGTTAAAGGCTCACTGCGGGGTAGCATTTTGGGAATTAATAGAGCCGATCAGGAGGTTTAGTCTCCTGAGGTTTTAGTTTCCCTGAGACTGGGATGTTGGCACTTCCCTCTTTCCCATTGCTTTCTGGCCTTTAGGCGAACTGTTTGCCTATTATGCACACACTGCCTTTTCTACCTGGCCTTCTCATTAGAGACCCAAAACAGTAGTACATCTGCTTGATCTTAGATTAGAACCTCCAGACTATGAGCTGAACAAACTTCTCTTGTAAGTTAGTTGTCTCAGGTATTTCATTATAGTAATGGAAGCGCCAACTCATGAGCTGTTGAGCCATTTCCTAAAATGTCTGTACTTCACACAGCCTGCTTTATATTAGAGGTCACATCTATGGTCATACTCCCTTGAATGTGCCTGATGGCCCAGTTTTGTCTGTAGAGCTCAGGTTGTCTCTCATCCTTTGCAACCCTTGGTGCTGCTGGATTTTACTTTTAGGTGCTCTAAAGGGCATAGCCGAATGATTAGTATCAGTAATATTTCATTATACTTGCAATTTTGTTATTGATTTGATAACTGTAGTGGAATTTATTAGTACCCTTTTATGTGTCCTCTAGTGGTTAATTTTTTTTAAAGATTTTATATGAGTGTTTTGACTGTGTGCTTGCATACATGCCATGCATGCTTGTGTGTGTGTGTGTGTGTGTGTGTGTGTGTGTACCATGTGCATACCTGGTGCCTTGGAGGTCATCAGATCCTCTAGAACTAAAGTTGCAGAAAGTTGTGAATCTTTACGTAGGTACTGGGAGTTGAACCCTAGAGTAACAAGTGGTCAGTCCTTGAACCATCTTTCTGGGCTTTAATGTTTTCATTTTGTTCCTTTCTTTTTCTTCTCTCCCTCCCTCCTTCCCTTTCCTTCTTTCTCTGTGTAGTCCTAGCTGTCCTGGAATTAGTTCTGTAGATCAGGTTGGCTTCTACCTGTCTCTGCCTCATGAGTGCTGGAATTAAAGATTTGTGCTGCCACCACCACCACTGGCTCTTCAATGTTTCTTATAGACAAAATACAGCTTTTAAAAATCACATTTATTAATGTTTTTATCTTAGGTAATTGTGTGTGCATGTGCCACGGCATCCGAGTGGAGGTCAGAAGCGTCCTGCTGGAGCTGATCTCACCTTCCAGTCTTCTCTTTCTTCCCTCCAGCTCCTCCCATTTATTCCCTTTGCTTTTTCTCAAATCCATGGGCTGTATTTTTTTCTTCGCCTTTTGGACATTTTGGTTTTGTCTCTCTTATTCATTTGAAATTGTCACATATTATTGGGTGTTCTGGGTTTTTATTGTATTTTTTTTCCACTCAGCATTTCAGTTTGGGAAGTTTTATTGAAATATCCTTATCTTAACGCTTTGCAGTACTGGGACTAGGCGTGCAATCTATGACTGAATTTATTATACCCATAGCCTCTATTGAAATACTTTGAAGTTTATTGATTTCTTTCTTCAGTAATATTTAGTCTACTAATGAACCCATCACAGATTTTATTTTGGTGTGTGTACATTGTGGCATACATGTGGGGGTCAGAGAACAATTTGTGAGAGTTCATTCTTTCCCTGCCATCATATGGACCCAGGGATGAACTCAAATGGTCAGGTTTGGTAGTAAGTGTTTTTACCCCTGGGACCATCTTACCAGCCAAAGATTTCTTTTTTTTGTTTGTTTTTTTTGAGACGGGGTTTCCCAGTAGCTATGGAGCTATGGAGCCAGCCGTGGAACTTGCTGTGTGGACCAGGCTGGCCTTGAACTCACAAAGATCTGCCTTCCTCTGCCTCCTGAGTGCTGGGATTAAAGGTGTGAGTCACCACCGCCAGGCTAAGATTTCATTTTTATACAGTATGTGTCCATCTTTACTTCTTTCTGTCAGGGTCTTAGTATGTAACCCTAGAAATTTCTGTGTGCACCTCAACTTCACATAAATCTACTTAATTCTGCTTCCTATTGAAGGCATATACCATTGTACCTAGTCAGTATTTTCTTCTAATATTTTATTTCTTTTAGAATTTACATTTGTTTAAATTGTCTTTATTATATGTTTTCTACTTGTTTTCAGTAGAGAACATTATAACATATTGGTCATAGCTATTTGAAGTCCTTTTTATTTCCGGGTTTTTTTTTTTTTTTTTTTAAAGATAGGGCTTCTCTGTGTAACAGTCCTAGATATCCTGCTGGAACCTACTTTGTAGACCAGGCTGGCCTCGAACTCACAGAGATCCGCCTGCCTCTGCCTCCTAAGTGCTGGGATTAAAGGCATGGGCCACCATCACCACGTGCTATTTGAAAACTTGTCATCTACTTTTAAATTTTTTTGTCCTAACTGGACATGGTGGGGTGTGTGCCTCCAGTATCAGCACTGGGTGGGGCGAGAGGGTGTGGGAGACGAGGGAGGTAGATCTCTTAAGTTTGATGCCAGCTACATCTACACAAAGAAACCCTGTTTCAAATTTTTTTTTTCTTCTGCATGATTCTGTTCAGGGGCTTAATACCTATCTGTGTTTATATTTGTTTACCTCTTAAGGTAGCTTTTACATTGTGGAAAGCCAGATAAATCAGAACAGAAATTTAGAGGCAAAAAGGTCCTTAGAGTGACAAGTTCTATGCTGATATGTGTAGGAATTGGGTTGGGTTTGGTATTTGCCTAACCAAAAGCTTCAGTTTCCATGTTGTCCTTGTCTTGAGTCTTTTTAGAGCCTGACCCTTAAGCTCTTTCAGCTGTAATCCATTGCTGTTGTAGCAGAGCCTGAGATGTAGGACTTTGAGAAGGGACACATTCGGAATGTCCTTACATTTCAGCTTTTCATGGACCTCTGTTCTTGTTCTGTGCTGCCTTAAATTCCCCCACACCCATGTAGTTAAGCCAGGAAGGCTTACAGGGAATAGAGTTTGAGGAACTGCCCTTTCTTCTTTGGACAGAGTAAAGATGTTTACACATTAGTGTAGGAATGCTTTAGTTAGGGCTTTCTAAAGGAACAGAACTCATAGGATGACTATGTACACATGTATGTATGTGTTTATTTGATTGGCTTAGAGACAATGGTCTGGGTAGTCCCAACAGTGGCTGTCTTATGACAGAAAGGTGGAGAATCTGCCATTTGTTCAGACTAGAAGCCTGGGACCTCTGCAGTCCCTGTCTGGTGCTAGAGTTGGTTGTAGTGGATTTCTACCTAGAGAGCTGCTTGTTTTCAGTCTGTTGGATTTAATACCCGCTATAGTAACAAGATAGATGAATTTGCCAGTAAGTGTGAAGAAAACTGCTTTTTTTTTTTATTTTGGCTCAGTTTAGGGGGTGTCTTCCTGCTTCAAATCAGATTAAGAAAAATCCGTTACAGGAGTGCCCAACAGCTTGAATTTTTTCTTAAAGATTTATTTATTTATTTTTTATGTATACAGCATTCTGCCTCCATGTATGCCCGCACGCCAGAAGAGGGCACCAGATCTCATTACAGATGGTTGTGAGCCACCATTGGTTGCTGGAAATTGAACTCAGGACCTCTGGAAGAACAGCCAGTGCTCTTAACCGCTGAGCCACCTCTCAGCCCCCTGCTTGATTTTTATAAGTATTCAAGGGCTGGGTGTGGAGCCTTATGCCTTTAATCCTAGCACTTGGAAGGCAGAGACAGGAGGCTGAATTGAAGACCAATGTGGTCTACACAGAGTTTCAGGTCAGCTAAGCCTACATTCTGAAATCCTGACTTAAAAGATAGCTGTGTCTGACGATGTAAAGGAAGGTTTTTCTCATTTATTTGTTGAAAAAATTTTCTAGACTGAATTATTAGGCACCATCGTTGAAATCAATTTACCACATATGAGTTGGGCTATTCTGCTCTGTTTATCTGTCCTTACGTTATTATCACATGCTCCTAATATTAGCAGGTATGTAATATATTCCAAAATCATGTGGTGTAGATCCTCTAAATGGTTATTTGTCAAAACTGCTCCAACTGTTCTAGGATATTTAAATTTTATTTTAAAATTTACATTGAGCTTACTTTCTACAAATGGTGTTAGACTACCTGGGTAACCATATGGAAATAAGTGTATCTAAGCTGCTTACAGGAGAATTTGAGACATTTTAGACCTAGCATAAAACTAATTTATGATACATGCATATGTATACACACATACATACACACACATATATACACACACCATACATAGGCATATACTAATGTAAATTCCATTTTTTCCTTTTTTCATTTTTTGTGTTTTTTTAAATTTTAAATTTAAGGAAAAATCACAAGAATAATAGAAATAACTTGTATACCCTTTATCCATTTAGTTAACCTAAAAGCAATTTATTACAATGATGTGTGTGTGTGTGTGTGTGTGTGTGTGTGTGTGTGTGTGTGTAAGTCAAAGGACAACTCTGAGTCAGTTCTCTCCCTTTATGTGAGTTCTAGGAATGGAACTCAAGTTTGTCAGACTTGAATCATTGATGGCACTTGTCTTTATTTGCTGAGCCATCATCACCCCTCTTAGCGAACATTTTCCCATTTGTTTTCCCGTTCCCCCATTCCGTGTCTGACTCTTAACTCTCTTACAGTGATTGCTAGTCTTTTGAACTGTAAAGCAGCCATATCATTTTTCTTTCACAGTTAGTAATTTTTGGAGAGATTCTTTATAGTTTCTTTCCCAGCTCTCCCACCTGGGAGCTGCTCCAGGTCTTCAGATGCTAGGCACATACTGTACTACCAGTGTGAGTTGTGAGTTCTCATTTTGTTGTTGTTGTTGCTTGTTTGTTTTTAATTTTATTTTGAGACAAGCTCTCTTTAAGTTGCTGGAAATGGCTTTGAAGTTTCACGTAAGTGATTAATTACATTATTTCTAAGTACCTTATAATTTCCTTTTTTTCTTTTTACCCATGACTTATTTAGTACTTTTAAAATTCTAATTTCTGAATATAGTCTATTCTTTTGTTACTCATTCCTTTTCTTTCTCTTCCTTGCTTTCCTCCCTTCTTCCTTTGTCTTTCTTCCTTTCTACTGTGTAGCCCCAGCAGCCTGAAACAATTCTCTTGTTTCACCTTTCTGAGTGCAGGCCTCGTAGCACTGTAGCCTACTAATTGCTTATTTGGTCACAGGAAAATAATCTCAGTAGATTCCCTTGGATGAAATTGAGACTTCTTTAACAAACTAATACAGGAATTGACAAACTGGGAACAAAGAGCTAAATAGAGCTCGCTGTCATTTGTTTTTATATGTCTTACAAGCTAAAATAGTTTTTATACATCTAAGAGCTAAAATAATAAGATTAATATTTCATAACAAGAGAAAAATAGGTGAATTTCAAATCTTAGTATCTACATTGTACTGGCCCAGAATGGCTCATTTCTGTGTTGTACATGGTTACCTTTTGTTCTTGCAGCAGCATAGCTGAATAGTTGGCCCAAGACTCTTATTATCTGGCCCTTGACAGATAAACTTAGCAACCTGATACAGTATCTGTGCTACTCTACCCTCTTTGTGCATGCAAGATAAATGCTCTACCACTTACGTCTGCTTTTGTAAATGTTTATTTCTAGCTAGGTATCTGGCTCTACATTCAGTATCTGTTAGCACAGAGTATTGATATCATTTGTTTTCTCTTGATCTGTCTATGTATGTATATATGTGTCTACACACACACACACACACACACACACACA
>JAQHUG010000156.1:2761916-2818631 GCA_028555095.1 Dicrostonyx torquatus
CATGTGGGTGCCGGGAATTGAACTTGGGTCCTCTGGAAGGCCAGCTGGTGTTCTTGACAACTTTTAGTGTTACTTGGTGAAATATAACATTTATAAAAAAAACTATATATTACTACTTTCACATTGTTTGTTAGTACCAGATTCTGTTTATTGTTTATGTATGTGCCATGGTGCATTCAGAGGATGACTTTCAGGTCTGTTCTCTCCTTCTACTTTGTTCTCCAGTCACACTTGGGCCGTCCAGTTTGTGAAAAGGTACCCACTGGGCCGTCTCAAAGGGGTGCTACTTTGGCTTTTCATGGTCACATAGTTATTTATGAACATTTCTGCAGCATCAGATTTTTTATCAAGTCTTTTATTAGACATTTAGATTTTATAGATAACATTTTCAATTAGTAGTGTGTAGCAGTGTCCTGAATTAGTAAAAATGAAAAAAAACCCAATAGAATCATTTGACATCACATAGTAGAAACAGTGTAATTTCTAGGTTGAAAAGTTGTCTTTTGTTTTTAAAGAATAACCAGATATGCAGTTGATTACTTTGTACTAGACGTTGTGCTAGGCATTTAAAAGATACTGAAAGTTAAGCTGACTTAGTTTTATAATTTCCATTATATATTTATGGAAAAATCTGAAATATGGTAAGTAATGAGTACTCTGTTCAGAATAGAACATCTGATTGAACAGCTGTCCAAGTACCCTTCCCCCTTCTTTTATACCCTCCCTTTTCCTTGACATTGACCATGTATTTTTATTGTACAGAATAGTTATTTACTTAAAATTGCTTGTTTATAACTGCTGTGTCTTGGTAAACGTTTGTCATGTTAGATTTCTTGACAGTACAATGTAGTGGGAACTCAAATACTTACTTGCTTCTATCATTTAATTTCTCAAACATGGGATATCTTTGTCAAAGAAACTACCTCTTTAAAATTTTATTACTGATTTACCTATTTTATATGTATGAGTTTTTGCTTGCTTCTATGTCTATGACCATGTATGTACCTGGTGCTCAAGCTGGTTAGAAGAGGACATTGCATTCCCTGGAGCATGAGTTATGGATGCTTGTGAGCCACCATGTGGGAATCAAACACAGGTCCTCTACAGGTGCAGCAAGTGTTCTTCACCTCTGAGCCATCTCTCCAGCCCCAGAAACAACCTTATATTATTATAATATTATTATGTTTAGAATATTCAGGATGAACTTATAGTAATTTCATGCCTCGAGAAGTTTCTTCAAGTACTTAATGCCATGGTGGTCATTAGTGATGCTCAGCTTCTATCTGAATGACAGGTGTTTGGGGTTTTATTCTAGTAACAGTACTGCAGAACTCCCAGTTGTTAGTCATGTATGTAAGCCTGTGTGTTCTCTCTCTCTCTCTCTCTCTCTCAAATTTATAATATCTGTTGAATTTGCTTTCTCTTTTCTAGGAGTGCCAAAATAATTTTGAGATTTTTGTGATTAAGAACTGCCTTTAGAGTTAGACCTTGATTCAGATATATGGAACTAAATTAAGTCAGCTTTAGTGGAAAAATTTAAAATAAGGAACTGAAGAATATTTTGGATATTTAAAAGCCTATCAGGGTTCTTTCTCAGAGCTAGGTATTAACATGACAGACTTTTGATTAGATTGTCATACTAAATTCTAAGGACATGGGTGGAATCCATAGGAAAGGAGATGGAAAAGGGACACGGTTAGAGGTGCCCTTAGTGATGTTTAGAGTGGAGAAGAAAGAACTCAGTAGTGATTTTGGAGGGACGAGTCTGTGTTTTTTGATGTAATTAACCAGCAAGTATGTGAATGCCTGTTTATTGATTCTGCCTAGGATGCTTTCCACATTCATGGAAAAATCTGGGAACAGGTATTGTGTTTGTGGGTGTTCAACTTACTCCTGTATTTTTAGGTCAAGTTGTATGCCACAGACATAGTTTTATATGGTCCTCATGATACTTCTTTAGGATTATAGATAGTATATTTTTATTAGTGTTTAGGAAAAGGATATTAAGTATTTGGCAAGATTGTATTTTTCTGCCAATATTGGAAAGTATCATTTTACTTTTTTACCTTTAAATAATTATATTTAGTCTGTCTTTATTGTGTTCTTGGAAGGAAAAATCTTTCTAAATTTCATCTGCATAAACTTGAATAATACAGCTAGGTAGGTCAATCTTAGTAAGATTTAAATAAAATCTAGGTATGTGCTAGGATATGAGTTTATTTTTGCAACAGTGATTCTGAACTTTGAGGACAGAACAGTACTATGGTAGACATGCCATACTATAGTTGAGTAGCACATCTGTAGTTTTAAGTATGTAGAGGGTATTGGAAAATGTGGATTTCAACCAGGGTCTGTTTATTACTACTGAGTAGGATTATCATAAGAACGCAAAATTTAGCTAATAAAGATAAAATGGGAAAACCTGTAATGGCCTAAGAAATTAAAATTTTAGATATAATTCATCCAGATCTCCTTGCTTGTGTTAGATACAAAATTTATATTATATCGTAAAATTTACCGTTTTTCAATTGTTTTTTACTTAGCTGTAGAATAAATTAGAGAAGGGTCTTTAAACATGTATTAGTGGGCTGGAGATATTGCCGAGTTGTTTAGAGCACTTAGTGATGTTGCAGAAGACTCAGGTTCAGTTTTCAGGACCCACACAGCAGCTTAAAATTGTGGATAACTTCAGTTCCAGGGACTCCAGTACCCATTTCTGATAACCTGGGCACCAGGCATGTAGATTGTATATACATGTATACAGGAAAAATCACTCATACCCATAAAAATAAACATATATATATATATATGAGACATTCTAAATATTATTCTCAGCATTGAGTTTAGACGTATAGTCATGCTTTGGTTGATGATTGGCATGTATTCTGCCAGTTTTATCATTAGTAAGTAAACATCCTAGAGTTTACCTACAGACTGAGGTTTATTTACTACACAGTTTACATATACACATATGATGCATGGGGTTTAGCCTGTGCCCCAGCTTGCAAACCTATACAGATTGTCACTGTTGAAGTTAAAGTGTTTTGTATCTTAATGTAGAAAAGGCACACTTGTGTGTTGAGTGTTTACTTCATGAAGGTGGTATACTTGACTCTTTATGAAGCAATGTAATTCATTTATCCTAATACTTTTCCTTTTAAAAAAATCAGGCAACAATTAAAAAAATTAATGGCCATGGTAAAAGACCAAAAGTGGTTCATCAAGAGGTGGTTTTTATTTTCCACTCAATATTATTTTCATCAATCTCATAGCTCCATGAATTTGAAATCTGATATGCTAGAAAGTCGTGTAACAATTTAGTTAATGTGTATCAACCCAAATTAGTTTCAGTAATTAAAAAAAAATCTTATGTTTTTTAGCTAATGGGAATGACAACAAGAAATTTAAAGGAGATAGACCTCCCTGTTCGCCTTCCCGTGTTCTCCATCTTCGCAAAATTCCATGTGATGTCACCGAAGCTGAGGTCATATCATTAGGTCTACCATTTGGCAAAGTAACCAATCTTTTGATGTTGAAAGGAAAAAGCCAGGTATGTAATATTTAAAGATCGACACTGAGTAATTATCTTCTGGGTGTTAGTATTTCAAATAATTTTTGTTTTCTTGAACTTAAGAATTAAGTAGCTGATTTGAGACAGGGTTTTTATTGCTGTGGCTGGTGTCAAGTCCATAAGCTCAAGTGACTCTCCTAAAGTTCAACCCTCCAAGTGTCTGGGATCTTGGGTCTGCGCCACCATGCTGTTCAGTGCTTCTTACTGTCTGTAACCACAAATTAGTTTTTAAGTAAAAATTTTCCCTTGTATGACAATAGACAAAAATTGGCACAAGAAACAGGAGTATATCTTATCTCTTGACTTGGGGTCATTTTTTAAAGTCCTATTTTGTATTTTATTTCATGTTTTCTACTATAGATTGGTTTTTAAAAATACCCTATAATTACAAGAAAGCCTGGTAGTTGCAGTTACTGATAGAGAAGCTATAAATTGTGTTTTGTTTGTTCAAGTAAAGAACAGTTAAGTTTTCCATACTGTGCAGTTATAAACTGAAGATCTAATTGGCTTTTACATGGGATTAAAGAGTTGGGAGCAGCTGGGCATTGTGGCGCACACCTTTAATCCCAGTACTAGAGAGGCAGAGACAGGTGAATCTCTGTGAGTTAGAGGCCAGCCTAGTTTACATAGTGAGTTCCAGGACAGGAAAGAGTATGTAGAAAGACCCTGTCTCAAAACCAAAACAAATACAATAACAGCAAAAAGATTTGGGAGCCACCTTGTTCAGTAAGATAGAATTGAACGTTTAACTAGACATGACTGAACAGTTAGTAGAAACAAGGAAAAAAAATTTTAAAGGCATGCTTCTCATGCAGAGATTAGGTTCAGTTTCCCGCACGTGAGGAATCTGACACCCTCTCCTGAGCTCCACGGGCACCAAGCATACACTTGGTGAACATCTTGGTGCACATATATATAGGCAGACAAACACATACATAAAATAAATGTAAACTTTGTCTAATGGATTGGTTTACAGTACGCCACTTTTCTTGTAAAAGCTAAAACCTATTTATCTATTTATTTATATTTTAACTGATTGCTGTGAATCTTCTTTGCTCTGGTCTATTGTAGACTAAATGTCCCCTCATTCCATAAAATCATTGGATACTATATATATTCTAGTTGTAGAATTATCATGTAGCTTCTTTAATAAGAAGACAGAAGAGAATCTTCATTGTAAAAATGAGTTTTTACATTATTTTTTAAAGATTTTATTGCCTTGTTTTTGATCATATGTATCCCCTCTCTCCCAACTCTTCTCATATCGCCTCTTCTTTCTACTTACCATACAGGTTTTCTGTTTTTTTGTTTGTTTGTTTGTTTGTTTTGTTTTTCTTTTCACCTTTCAGGACAACTTTTAGTGGATACATGCAAATATACAATTTGTATGGATGAATGAGATACTACTTGATGTTTTAATTCATGAGTATATCATATAATGTTTAAATCAGATTCAAAACATCTGAAACATTGTTATTCCTTGCCCTTCTGTTTGGTAGGGATGGGTAGAGGGGGAAGTGTTAGGAACTGACCCTAGGGTTTTGCTTGTGCTAGCCAAGTACTTTACATTTGAGCTACAACCTGCCTCTTGATTCCTGATATTTATGGTGTATACCATCATGACAGGCCCTGCTCTTAGTCCTTTTGATTATAGCCATTCTGTTATCAAACAGCTAATTATAAGTTTGATTTTTGTATCCCTGATTAGTAGAACTGAATTTTTTTTTTCAAATAGCTGTTGACCATTTGTTTGTTTTCTTTTGGGGGGAAAAATCTGTTGAGATCTTTTATCTGTCCCCTACCCACCAAGGACAGGATCAGACTATCCTCTCAAATTTTCATCTTGAGAACCTCTTGTCTCTACCTCCTCCTTTCTGGAATTTCACACATATAATGCCAGAGCTTTAACTCTGGAGCTGCTGTGTACAGACAGGCCCAATTCTGTTACCTAGTTTTTAAAATAGAATTGGTTTTTTTAGTTTTATAGTTGAGTTTTTGAAATTCCTTATCTAGTCTGGATAATAACTTCTAATCAGATAGATAGTTTGTACATATGTTCTCCCATTAGTGTATTTCTTCCTTGTCTCTGTGTCTTTCTGTCTTTGTCTTCTCTCTGTCTCCCACCAAAAAAACACAAAAACAAAAAATTTGCATTTTCAATGTTCCCAAAACTAAGTTTTTCTTAAGGCGAATAAGGAAGCTTCATTTTCTTGTACCTGACAAAATATAGTAACCGTCTTGCTTATAAAATTGAGTGCCTTCTTGCTCTTAATTGGACCCTACTAGAATAAATTTTCTTAACATGTTTTTGGTTGTACTGACAATCTTGTATGCCCAGCATTGTAATGAAGAAGACACCAAATCTAGGCCTTAGAAATTTTGTAACACGTTATACTGTGTTATCTGTTTCTTCTGCTTTTCTTGAATATTTTAATTTATAAATAATTCGGACATGACACTGGATAATGTCTGATTGAGTTCAGTCTATTTAATAAACAACATCCCTATTTAATTTAGATGAGGCCACTGAGATTTAGAGACATCAAGTAGCATTCTATAGTATTTGGTCTGTACTTAACACAAATTTGGGGGTTTGAACATGGCTATCACTTAGATCAGTCTTGCCCAGGTTACATGCGCACATTAAAATGAATTGTTTGTGAAAGGCAGTCTGTGCAAGTCCACAGCCTTTCTCTGTGTTCATGTTGACTCTGTAAGCTAACCCTAGCTGTTGTGTTTTATTTTCATCATGGGACTCTTTAGTAATGCACTTCACCAAGAAACTGTGCTGTCACTGGACCCACTTGCGAAGGTGGAATGTTGGGAGAGACGTGGGAATAATTTCATCAGCTTTCTCCCCTGGTGGTGATTTACAAACTTTCAGATTATGAAGTGGAGCTCTATTGGTTACTTCAGGAAAACATCAGTAGTGCCTTGTCTAGATTCTATATGGAAAGCTTATTTTTATTTTTGTTTTAAGATTTATTTAAAAATATTTACGTGTTTGTGTGTTTTGCCTGCATGCACATATGTGCACCATGTGCATACCTAGTGTTCATGGAGGTCAGAAGAGAGTGATGGATCAGTCACTTGGTAGTAGAGTTAGAATTCTGAGCTGCCAAGTGGTACTGGTATAATCAGACCTGTGATCACATCAGCCAGTATTCTTCAGTTAGTTTATTTTGAGACAGGGTTTCTCTGTTGTGTAACTCTGGCTATCCTGGAACACACTATGAGAATGCTCATTCATTTCTCGGCTGCCTAGACCTGAATAATCACACAAAACTATATTAATTACAACACTGTTTGGCCTATTAGCTCAGGCTTCTTATTAACTAACTTTTACATCTTAAATTAACCTGTTTCTATTAATTTGTGTATTATCACGAGGTTGTGACCTATCTGGGCATCTGTCTCCTTCGGCAGCTACACGACCTCTCTTTGGCTCCACTTGCTCTTTCTTTCTATCCCTTGCTGCCTGGCTATATTCTGTACTGCCATAGACCAAAGCAATTTTATTTATTAACCAATAAAAGCAACACATAGAGAAGATCATCCTCCATCAACTATGTAGACCAGGCTGGCCTGAAGTTCATTGAGGTCCCCATACTTCTGCCTCCCAAGTGCTGGGATTAATGTCATCCCCCACCCTGCCTAGCTGCAGCCAGTATTCTTAACCAGACTGGGCCTTAACTCAGAGAGATCCACCTGCCTGTCTTTGCCTCCTTAATCCTAGGATTAAAGACCTTCACCACCATGTCTGACTTACTCAACATTTCTAATGTTTAATAAATTATATTACCAATGCCTATTATAGATTAATTTTAAATGATTTATACTTAAACTAAAACTACTTACTAATGCTATTTTATAATGAGAAAGAGGATTATATAAGAAAAAGTTTATGTTGATTTTGATCAGGTTAGTTTTGCATAATTTGAGATACTCTTATAGGTAGTTTTGAGTGCTCAGTATGGTTGGTATATTTATATTCTGTCTTTTTCATCAGCCATTATAAAAGGAGACAAACCCTGTTTCATTAAAAGTTTGTGTGTTGACACATGCCTTTGATCCCAGCACACAGGAGAACCAAGGCAGGGAATTGCTGAGTTCAAGGATTGCCTCATGTACATAGTCAGTTCAAGGACAGACAGGTCTATGTAGAGAGACCCTGCTCTCCCCAAACAGCTACAAAACCAAGGAAGTTGTATTGTCATTTCAGTCCTGTCCCAGGAGTTACAGCAGTCCACATAGCTAAGTCTCAGTGTACAGGATAAGATCTAAATGTCAAGAAGCTTCTTCCATCTCTGCTTTTTCATGCTATTTCTCTCATCTTGTATTAGTATAATGATTATAGGTACCAAGTGATTTCAATCACTCAATCACTTGAGTGATTGAAATCAGTATTTACTTAATGTAGGAAGTTCCTAGATTTCTTTATTCCAGTAATTGATCCTTTGTTGTTTTTTTTTAATAGTCTTTATTTGAAGGATTTGAAGCTATTTTATTTTCTAGTATCTCCAGGTCTTAAATGAAATGTGATTATGTTTACATATATGCTATAAGTGTTTACATCATTTTTACAAATTTCTCAACACTTATTTCTAAGGCCTAGAAGCATTTGCTAAAATAAAGTGAGTCTATGCTAAGGCATGGATGACGATAGGATGCTGGAAAAGGTAGTAGGTATATGTTCAGAAAGATTTCTTCACAGGAGCAAAGATGGATAAATGGATATGGAATGTAGCAAGCTTTTGGTACTTTAATGCTGTTTGCTAGCTACTTTTGTATACTTGATTTCTCATTCTGGACCGGAATTTTAAGTTTTAAAGGAATTCTTACCAGAAATCTTAAATTGGGAAACTTTATCTCACATGTATAGTGAAAAAAATTGACAAGTAGAGAGATTTTGTTTTTAAAAATTTGGTATTACCCTGACCTATTCTTTGCTGGTAATGGTTCAAAGTACTATGTGCAGGTAGGTGTGTGTGTGTACATTTATGTACAGAATATACAGTGTTCATGTGCATAGTGTATTAACATAATATAGATATATAAAACAGACTACTTCATATAGATTTATACGTAGCTTTTGCTTAAAACTGTACAGAGTGAGTGTTGGTTAGAAACGTAATTGAAAAGTGAGAAAAACTGAATGTGGGGGCTGGTGAGATGGTACAGTGGTTAAGAGTACTGGCTGCTTTTCTAGAAGAGTCACCCACATGGTAGCTAACAACTACCTGTACCTTCAGTCGTAGGGGATCCAACTCCCTTTTCTGGCATCTGGGCAATATATGCATATGGCACATAAACATACATGAGACAAAACACTCTGTACACATAAAAAATTGAAACACAAAATAAACATAAAATTAAAAAGTTTGAAGAAAACTGAGTATGTATGTTACTATTTTGAGTGGATGCCTTCATACTAATAGCTCTTTCCTCTCAGACAGATCACCTAACTAGTACTCTAACTACAATCATTTCATGTTTCAGTTAAAAGAGTTATAGCTTGCTTAGATAGCTGCATATTTTAGTAGAGAAAACTGAAGCACAGAGGTGTCTGTGACCAAGTTGCTGTAGGCAGGTGGAGATTTCAATCAGGTTTTACTCAGGCTCTGACATTTCTCATGCCCTGCTAGGGCTTGATTGTGGGGCCTCCAACTGAAAAAGAACATTCCATTTCATTTGTAGATGGCTAATTTATAAAAATGAAGAAGAGCTAATTCATATACCCAGATCCTGTTTAAGAATTTAGGCAGGATAGTACTTTTCCAGCCTCTAACAGACTTTCCGACTTTTCTTGTTTGTTTTAAGACAAGGTCTCACTATGCTGTGTACCAGGCTGTCCTGGAACTCAGAGATTCCTGCTCCCAGTGCTGGGATTAAAGGTGTACACCACTACACTCATTGTAACATGAATTCTAATTGTCCTTAATAATAAAAACCCGGAGTCAGATACTAGGGGATGAAAGCTGAAGGATCAGAAAAGCAGATCAGTCAACCACTAAAGAGTTCTTTTTACTTCTACCGAATCCTCAGACTGCATCTCCAGACTGCAACTGAGCTCTTGTCTCCTCCCACTTTATACTGCTCTCTCTGCCCAGCCGTATCCCTTTCTTACCTCTGTGGTGCTGGGATTAAAAGTGTGAACCACCACTGCCTAGCCACTGTAGCTAACTAGTGGCTTAGCTCTGCACTCTGATCTTCAGGTAAGCTTTATTTGTTAGCTTACAATCAAAATATCACTACAACTCACACTCGGACCTTTGTTTTCAACTCCTCTTTTGGCCCCTACTGGATGAAATTCTATTATCTTCCCTGTGTACTCTAGTAATTTATCCCCCGATTTTAACATCAACACAACAACAAAACCATTAAATCATAACTCCTGAAAGTATTTATTTGTAATGGTAACACAAAATTTATTTTTAACTTTATAACTATTTTTAGGCATTTAGAGAAATAGAAATGGGAAAACCAAAACCAAACAATAATTTAATCAACTGGCAATTTTGGGAATCCCCACCTTAGGAATTCTCTGTGTAACAGCTCTAGCTGTCCTGGAACTCACTTTATAGACCAGGCTGGCCTTGAACGCCTACTTGAGTGCTGGGACTAAAGGAGTACGTGGCCACCACCTGTCTTCAAAACTTATTGGACCCAATTTTCCAAGATTATTCTATCCTCTTGGGGGACAGCGTCAATGTATGCTGAGAAAGCAGGAGTTTTATACCGGTATATAATAATTTTTAACCATCTTTTATGTTTATTGCAGGCCTTTTTAGAAATGGCTTCTGAAGAAGCTGCTGTTACTATGGTAAATTATTACACTCCTGTTACTCCTCATCTACGAAGTCAGCCTGTTTATATCCAGTATTCCAATCACCGAGAACTTAAGACTGACAATCTGCCTAATCAGGCTGTAAGTATTATAGGCATCTGTAAGAATAAGTATACAAACATAATATAATAACTTATACGTTAAAATCTTATACGTTAGAGAAAAACCACCATATATTTTTCTTCATTTTAGTGTTCTTTATTATGATTGAGTGTATAATTTGTTCTTACAAGTTTAATAATAAAAACAGTTTCATTTGGAAACATAGGAAGCTATGGCATTATAAATGACATTTACTGGGCCATACATGGCGTCACATTCTTGTAATCCTAGCAGTGGGAAACTGAACTACACAGGAAGATTGAGAAGAGCAAGCAGTAACATTTTCTCCTCTCAAATCTATTTTCACAATTAAAAATAGATAAAATTCTGTACCTCCTAAAATCACAGCTGTCAAAGGAATGCTAAAACAAATTTAGCCTTTGTTTTGACAGAAAGTAAAAGCTTGGAGTTGGCCTTAAAAGGTCTTGTGTGTTTGTCAAGCACTCTACCAGGATCTCTAATCCCTAGCCAGGGGTGATACTCCTGTTGTGATGTTAAGGCCTGACGGTGGCGCACGCCTTTAATCCCAGCAGAGGCAGGCAGATCTCTGTGAGTTCGAGACCAGCCTGATCTACAAGAGCTAGTTCCAGCGCAGGCTCCAAAGCCACAGAGAAACCCTGTCTCGAAAAAAAAAAAAAAAGAAGAAGATGTAAAGAATCTAGTCAGAAATTTTCTTCCAACGAGTTTTGACTCCTCAAGTGAATGTGGAATATTAAATAACAAAATGCTTTTATTTCTATTTTTTATTTTGATTCAGTTCATCATGAATCTTTTGTGTCTTTCCAGATTCATTTTAAGTAGTTAAATAGAAATTTATTTTGACATGAAAAAACTTGTCTACAAAACAAGTACATTTTAATAAAGTGTATTTTTAAATACCTTTTAAAATTTAAATATAATTACATCACTTTCTCCTTTCCTTCTCCTTCCTTCAGTCCTTCCCATTTCCCCATTCCTTCTCAAATTCACAAATGCTTTTTAATTATTATTGTTATACATATATTAGTGTGTCATGTCCATCACATATACCCCACACATTCCTCTCCCACCCCACTTCAAGACAGGATTTCTCTGTGTGCCCTGGCTATCGTGGAACTAACTCTGTAAACCAGACTTGAAGTCAGAGATCCATCTGCCTCTGCCTCCCAAATACTGGGATTAAAGCAAGCACTGCCAACTCCTGGGATGCACACAGACACACACACCAAAACTTAGTCTGTTTAATGTTGCTTCTGTGTATATGATTTCAGGGCTGACCGTCTGGTTTTGGATAACCAATTAGGGTATATACTCATTTCTGGGGAAGACCAAATCTGCCCTGCTCAGCTGTTGTTAATTGCTTGTGGCTCTTTGTCTAAGAGTAAGACCTGTGAGATTTCCCTCTTCCAGTTAAGCATGTCTGTTGACTGAGGTTTTCTGTCCTGCCCGGTTCCTGCAATCGTTAAGTCCCAAAGAAACCACACAGAGGGTCTACATTAGTTATAAACTGATTGGCCCATTAGCTCAGGCTTCTTATTAACTCTTTTTTAAAAAAGAGATTTATTTATTTATTATGTATACAATGGTGTGTCTGCATGTGTCCCTGCTTATTATCAGTGGTTGTGAGCCACCATATGGTTGCTGGGAATTGAACTCAGAACCTCTGGAAGAGCAGTCAATGCTCTTAACCACTGAGCCGTCTCCAGTGCTCTTACTAACTCTTATAACTTATATTAGCCCATTATTCTTGTTTATGCTTTATTCAGTGAAGGCAGTCACATCTTACTTTTTCTGTGGCTGGGTCAGGACTGCAGACCAAGCTTTCCTCTTCCCAGAACTCTCCTGTTCTTGTTGCCCTGCCTATACTTCCTTCCTGGCTACTGACCAATCAGTGTTTTATTAAAATACAATTGACAGGGCACAAACTATTATCCCACAGCACATGTCTATTGGTGGTGTTCTTGTTCAGGTCTTGCTTAGGCAGCCACATGTTGATGTAGGTATCATGAAGGTGGCTTCCCAGTCATTTCTAGGAGATACCATCACAGCAGACTTCCTCTTTGACTTTACAGTCTCTTCCCCCTGCCCCTACTATGTTCCTTGAGCCTTGGATGCAGGAGTTGTGTGGTAAATAAATCCCTTGGGGCTGTCTGGGCTCCTGGCAGTTAGTCATTCTCTGCATTTTGAACAGTTATTGTTTCCTGTAATGGTCTCCCATTGGCTGCAAAGTAAAGGTTCTTTGCTGAGAGGTGATCTGTGGATATAAGAATTAAGTGTTTAGAATGCAAGAATTTTTTTTAACATAAAAACAATTTTGCATGTATTCTTTATCTAGGCCAAGAATTCGCCAGCTTTTTAGTTCAGTTGAGAGATTATTATAGGAACTGCATTTGTAACTGTATTAAATTAGTATTTTTCACATTAGTACAGGAGCATTTCCTGCACATAATCCTTATTTTAGTATATAACGACATATAATAAGCTGATGCAGTATTTGATATTTTTTAATAGAACAGATCTTTTACTTAATATTCACCACTCATGCTCTTTTCATTTCTTCTTAAGGATCAAATTTAGAGTCTTAAGTACACTAAACAGGTACTGTACTGTAGAGCTATAGCTTAGGCTATTAGAGTAGAGTTCATCAATAAAAATTGTGTTTATAGATCATAAATAAGAAACTTCCTCAACCCGGCTCTGGTGGCACATGTCTTTAATCCCAGCACTCAGGAGGCAGAGGCAGGAGGAATCTGTGAGTTTTGAGGCCAGCCTGGTCTACAGAGCAGGTTTCAGGACAGCTAGGGTTACACAGAGAAACACTGTCAAAAAAAAAAATCAAAAAACAAACGAAAGGAACTTGCTCATGGTTAAACATTTAAGTAATCTAGAAAAATATGGAGAAAAAAATCAAGCATATATTTGACCAGGATAACTGGTAATTGGTGCTAATATTCTCCTTTAATAATATGTTATAGACATTGTTCTATAGCAAGAGATATAGAGCCACTTTTGGATTTTTTAAATTACTGTTATTCCCTTAATGGAAGAGCTATAATTTGTCCAGGTTTTGATTAACATTTAAGGTTTTTCCTGTTTCATGGTTTTAATAAAACTGTAATAATACTAATAGTACTGCAACTATATACATTGACACACTTGGAACCTTATTTTACTAGGTGTTATTTCTAACACTGAAATCCCTGGGTTCAAGCATATTCATGTTTTAATATCTGTTCTGTGATTGTGTCGTATTAAACCCTTATATTTATATATAAACACATGTTTATATATATGTGCGTGCGATATGTTGATGTTTGTACATCTTTGTGTGGGCACAAATGTTTGACTTTTAGGAGTAGAGGTCAGGATGAGTACAAATGATAAAAAGCCAGAGACAGATTTTGATCTTAAGACTAGCTTTGTTAAAATACGCATAAAATATGACTACATCAGAAGACAACTTTGGGTGTCATTTCTTGCCTTCCATCTTGTTTAAGACTTGTTTGACACTGAACTCCAGGCTAGCTGACCCTTGAGTTTGTGAGTATTTCCATCCCTTGTAGGAGTGTAGGGACACAGCATTGCTGTGCTGCTCTCCATGAGTTACAGGGATTGCAACAGATGCTTTATCTGATGAGCCATCTCTTCAGCCCTCCTTTCACATTCTAAATTGTAAGTGCACATGATTGTTCAGAACTGTAATGTTCTTAAGCCACGCCCACTCCGTTCCTGTTCACAGCCTTAGTCTCTTCCTCTTTTCCGGTTTCTCTCTCAAAGAGGCAGCTTCTGCCTCTCCCCACTTCTCCCCTCTCCCCCACTTTCCGGCTCTCCCCTCTTCCCCCCCCCCTTTTCCCTTTCTCTCCATAACCCACCTAATAAATGTCCAACTTTACTCTGTATGGTGTCCCTATCTTTCTGCCTCCACCCGCTACCGCCCACATGGCTTGCTGGGAACCAGCCACCTTCCTGCAGCATGGTCTCTTGCGTAGGACTGGCTGCTCCCACTGCCCACTGCCGGGGACTTGCACCGACCCGGGATCCACTGTCTACGGCCACTGCAGGGCTGTGGGAAGTTGGGAAGTCGCAGCCTGCTTGGGACTGGCTGCTTTTGGAATCCGCGGCAAGCTGCCTGGGACTCGCAGCAAACCCCTTACAAGAACCATTGGAACTTTTTCACTGCCTTGAAATGAAATTCCCTGTCTTAAAAGGGAATTTTCCAGTTCTTTTCTGGCCTCTGTGAACTGCCATTCCACTTTCAGACTATGACTTTATATTTGCATTTTTTTAAAAATTCATTTGGTAACCTCCCTTAAGATTGTCTTGGATTTTCACATCTGTAAAAAGCCGAACGTCCTGTCCTGTCCTGTTGCACCCGTGCCACTACAAGATGGTGTGCGAGCCTTGAACAGAACCAGGATGGGGACTTAAAAATACATGCGCACAGACAGAGAGAGACATGGACACGGGTCATCCTTGATACATGAATACCAAAAATGCCCACTTTATTGTGCCTAGGTGTAGTTTATATAGGGATCCTTAGCCACACACAGCTCTCGGGATCTAGCAGCTGCAGGCACAGGTGTTTTGCTCAGTTCACTCTGGCAGGCAAAGAAAGTCAAGGGATCAGGGATCTCCAGCTCCCAACACACACCATGCTCTAATACAGTGTACCAGGGTTTAAACAAAACAAAATTGCTTATAACATTTTTTAAAATGTATATACTTAATTTTATGTTTATGGATGTGTGTATGTATGACTGTACACCACATGGGTGTCTGGTGCCCATGGAGATTAGAAGAAGAAAATATCCAGTTGCTTGGAACTTAAGTTATTGTTGGTTTTTTGAAGAATAAAAATGGGGCTTTATTCTTCCTTATGGCAAGATACGTTTCTTCTGAATTAACTTACTTAATAACCCATTTATTAATCTACTGTTGTGAAACCTGCCTTAGTTTTCATGCATGCTCTTTCTGTATGCTTACAATATGCGTTTATGTACACTTGTTACATTCTTTGTTCATGAATGTTGCTTACTGAGCATGTACTCCAAATCTAGTTTGGATCTGACTTTTCTATCCCATTCCTGCCTTAGTGTGCACTATATAGCTTAATCTATTGAGGAGCAATATACTGTCTCTTTAGAAATTAACTTATTATATTCCTTATAATTATTTTGTTAACTCTTGTTTTCTTTTAAAAATTGAAATTGCGTTGTTTTGCAAGTTTGGAAATGATTAACATATTCTTCTCTGATCTTTTATTGTTAAAAGTTCTGCTTTGTTTGTTTTCTTTTAAAGTCTTTGAGTAGAATTTAAATATTTTCTTCATGTACATCATACAGTTTTTACAGTAGTCTGATTCCTAAGTATGTTACTATAAATTACCAGAAGAAAAGATAATTTAATACAAGCTTAAAGATTGAATTATGCCAAAGAGAGACAGTGAGAAATCCCAGTTGCTTGGCAACCACAGGCACCCAAATGGCCTAGTTTATTCTTAGATAGCCTCCCTTTCTTCCCAACACTTTTTACTTTCACTTTTGTACAATGTTCAGTGTGAACTCTACACCAAACATTAAATCAAAATGGAAAGTACCTGTTCCATGTATTTAAAAATGTTGAGTTTTTTGTTTGTTTTTATTCTGAAAGTTAGGAAGTGGGTAGATTCACATTTCCCTTTTTTGTTGTCTGAGTATCAAGATACACCCCCAAAGCATGCACGTGACTCTCAGATGTGGACAGTTGTTCAAGTCCTTATGAAGTTAAAGTTTCTCAACATGTGGGTCACAGCCCCCCCCCCATGGGTCGGATTACCTTTTCACAGAAGTTTCCTAAGACCGTGGAAAACTGATGTTTACGATTCATAACAGGAACAAAGTTACAGTTATGAAGTAGTGAATAATTTTATGGTGGGGGTTCACCACAGCGTGAAGAATTGTATTAAAGCATTACGAAGGTTGAAAACCATTGATATAAAGTAGTTCCACTTCCTTGATTTGCAGAAGAATTATTAAATGTAATTGTGTTGTGAAATAGAAAATTTGAAACCTTCTTTGGAGGTTTTCTTGACCTTATTAAATAGTTTATGAATATGTAGAAATGATTTTGTAAGGATTTTTACCTTTAAAATATTCTCTCAAATAATTATTAAAATTAAAAGACTAGATTATTCACTCTATGCTGGTTTCCATGTTTTTGACTTTGGAAATGTTTTCTTCACATCACACAGATACTTTTGTTTTATTAAGATAGGACTCACTATGATGCCCAAGAACTCACTCTCTAGGTCAGGCTGTCCTTTCTACTCCTGTCCTTTATCAGCTTCTAAATGCTGGGATTACAAGTATGTGCCACCTGCTCCCTTGGGCACGTTTAAGCTTTATAAAAAAAAATATGTCTCCCCACTACAGCTTAACACAGTCCTTGTGCTTGTTTGATTATACTGCTTCTATTTCCCTTATTAATAATATCATTCTAGACTTGTTGGCTCAAATGTGTAAAAATCTTCTACAGTAATAATTTTATTGCCTCATAATTTAAACATCAGAAGTATTTTTATCCTCAAACATTTTTTGTTTTGCTTAAATGTTTTTGTTAAAAATTGTTACTAAGAACTTGGTGTGGTTACATAATTTATATGCATTTATATGAATGTCTATATTTGTATGCATATTTATAATCTCAGCACTGGAGAAACTGAGGTAGGAAGATTTAATTCAAAATTGACCTTGGCTACACCATGAAACCATGTCTTGGTACAAAACAAAAAGCTCAAAACCTTAAAATTATAAAAATATATTTATCATAATTTTCACTGTTGTCCCCTCCGAGTTTTTACGTTCAAAAGTTCTTTTCTTTCCTTCTTTCCCTCTTTATTTCCTCCGTCTTTTCATTCCTTCCTTTGCTTCTGCTCCTCCTTCCCCCTCCACCTCTTGAGCTTTTGATACTTCAGCCTCTGCCTCCTTAGTGCTAGGATTACAGGTGTGTACCACTATATCCCACTTTAAAAGCCTGTCTTCACTTTCTTGCTAGTTATTTAGAAAGTTTGAATCAGTGCTCTGTGAGCATCAGTGCAGATTCTGTAGTGACTAAGGCAGTATGCACCATTGAGTCTCAAAGAGAAAAAGAAAGAGCAATAGCAGCAAAACTAGCAGCAGTGACCACTCACGTAGAATTAAAATTAATAGACTGATTGTTGACATCATAAGAAATAAGATCAAATTGGTTTTTAGTTTCACATGCTTTTGATATTTAATCATTTTTACATGAGAGGAATGCTCACTATGATAATGTCTTTGCCTAGGTACTCCAGAATGAACACCCAGTGCACAAATAATGACCTATATTTAGCTACTTATAAAATTCAGCTCCCCAGTTACTGTGGCTGATAGCTTTTATATTGAACAGGGTAAAATCTAGACTTTTTCATAAGACTCTGTTGGCTGTAGGATAGCACTGATTAATAGCTTCCATGTCTCTCTTTAACTTGTGGAGTGTGTAGACTACAGTTCATACAATATTTACCTGTGATTCTAGTCCTGTTTCTTTTTTGATTGGTACTCTCCACCCCATACACATCAATTCAAATTCAAACGCACAGATTCAAATGGAAATCTGAGTTAGTTTTCAAAACTGTAAAAGCAGCACCATCCTCATTTTTCTAATAAAATCTTACTGAGAAGCTCACAGTGAAGTAAATCAGGTAGCTTGTCATGTTTCAAGCAAGACTGGGGGAGGGGTATCTAGGACCCCACACTGTTGGCTATAAGAGAATAGTTTTGAGAAGTAATAATGGAAACAAAATGTTTGGTTAATTCACATATTGTTGTTAACGGTGATGTTGCTTTGGGAACTAAACATTGGCCGTTTTTTGTATTTGATAAGTAAAAAAAAATTGCATTGTATAAAACCATTGTTAAAATGTTTGTAGACTAGCATTTTTAAAAGGATTGTGGTCACTTCATCACATGTACTAATGTTGGAATTGATGCAGAGACTTGTGTGGCCTCTGCACACATACAGATATATGAAGTATTATGAATATTAAAAAGAGATTTTCTCTAATTTGTAAGGAACGAATTAAATGTTTATAATAGACAAAGAGCATATTCATAGGCAGGCACAATGGTGCATGCCTTTAATTCTAGCTATGGGAGGCAAAGGCAGGCAGATCTGAGTTCAAGAACACCTGTTCTACGTAATGAGTTCCGGGCCCTGTCCTGAAAAAAATCAAAAGAATAAAAGAAAAAGAACAAATATAAGTGTGAAAAAATGGGATTTGCCGCCAGGTGGTGGTGGTGCACGTCTTTAATCCCAGAGACAGGCAGATCTCTGTGAGCTCGAGGCTAACCTGGTGCAGAGAGAGAGTTCCAGGACAGACTCCAAAGTTAAATGGAGAAACCCTGTCTCAAAATACCAAGGTTGGGGGCGGGGGTTATTGAGTTAAGAATACAGAAAGTAAGTAAAAGGCTTCCAAGTTTGAGAAAGGTACTTAATTTTAATTTTAACAAAGTTCATTGTAGCAAAAAGCTAAAAACTCAAGCATTTCACATTAGAAAAATTGTAAGCAAAAATTTAAAACTACCATCAATTATTTAAATTAGCAATTCTGTGACTAATAGTTTGAAATCGAATATAATGTATGAAAATGAAAATCATATTAAATTTGTAGAATTTTTTATTTTGATGCACACACATTTTTCAAATTATTGCTATTCTTAAGTAAATATGGCTAATATGAAGGAACTTGTAATTTCAGCACTAGACTGAGTTTGAGGCTAGCTATGTGTTGGGAAATATTAAGGTGTGTGACTTTTGTTTAGGCTGCATTATTTTTTTAACTTTGCGAAGCTGTGAGTCTTTGCCTGTCTAAAACACCTGATGGTCCTAATAAAGAACTGAACGGCCAATAGTGAGGCAGGAGCAAGGATAGGCAGGGCTGGCAGGCAGAGAGGATAAATAGAAGGAGAAACAAGGAGAAGGAGCAAGCAGTGAGGGGCCAAAAGAGAACAAGGAGAGGAGGACACTGCCAGCCACGGAGCAAGAAGGAAAGTAAGACATAAGAAGTAAGATGAAAAGCCCAGAGGCAGAAGGGACTGCGGAAATTTAAGAAAAGCTGGTGAGCAACAAGCCAAGCTGATGCCAGGCATTTATAAGAATAAGCCTCCATGTGTGATTCATTTGGGAGCTGGGTGGCGGGCCCCCAAAAAGAGTCCAAAGAGCTTAATATCACACAGCACTATGGCTGCATAATAAAACCCTGTCTTCATTGCGGGTGAGGTGCACAAGGCCTCAACCATTCACCAAGAACCACACACTAAGGAATGCTGAAAGCTAAAGAAATAGTCTTCCTTAGGGAAGAGTATACTAATTTTTTTTCTAATATCAGAAGGTCAGCCCTAAATCAGTTAATGTTATACGATCGAGCAGGTGGTACTTACTCTCCTTTCACTTCATCTTTAAAAATAACTAGTGTAAGTGTGAGGGAATTCAAATGGAGAAAATACATAGAGTATTAAGTTCAATTCTCAGGCCTTTTTTGAGAGTGTATGACCCACCTGGTCCTTCAGTATTGACTGCTGTTTTGTGTATATTTCCTTTAAATGGGGATGTTTGTTCTACCAACTAGAATAAGGTAGTGAACACAGGTTTGGGTTGGTGACACAAACCTGTAATCGCATTTACTCAGGAGGATCATGAGTTCAAGGTTTTTTGGGACTACACATATTTTAATGCCAGCTCAAGTAACTTAGTGTGACTTTATCTTAAAGTGAAAAAGTACCCCAAAAAAGGCTCAGGTGCCTGCTGGTGTGCATGAGGCCTTGAGTTCAGTACCTATTTCTGGACTCCTAAAAGAAAAAATAAATTAATATTGGTACGTTACTCCTGCCATCTGTAGATCCCATTTGTGTTTTGCTAATTGTCCTAATAATACTTGGTATAGTTAGGTTCATGTATGTTTTCTGTTTGCTTATGTCTTTCTAGTCATTTTAGACAAATTCTTTTCTTTTAATCTGATGTCCTTAACATGGTTGAAAGTGAAAGGCGGTTTATTTCTCAAAATGTCCCTCAACTTTTGTTGGTCTTATATTTCCTTTTGGTTCAATTTAGGATATGTATCTTTTCCAAATACATCTAGAAGTGACATAGTCACTAGACATCTGTACTGTGGAGTTCGTATACTTCTTCCTTTATTCCTTGAGAAGGGTGGTAGGTTGCTTAGACTCTCACTCTAAAGTCCAAGGATGCTAAAGCCTCTTACATAAGATGGTGTAATAGCTGTATATACCATAAGCACACATTGCTGTGCATACTTTACATCCCCTCTTAGATTACTTAAAATACCTAATGCAGCATAAATGCTGTGTAATTAGTTGCAATACTCTGCCAGGTGTGGTGGTATACCCTTGTAATACCCAGCACTCGGGAAGGAGGATGACAAGTTCCAGGCCAGCCGTAGCTACTTAATAGCAAGACTTGGTTCCAACAGAAACCCCGAGGTTGTTATATTATTTTATTAGGGAGTGTATGTATAGATGAAAGTTTTTTTGTCTGTTTAGTTGTTGTGCCTGCAGATAAAGAGGGCCCAACTTAAAGGAAAGAAATGACATCTCATTCACAGGCATTTGGAAATATCATAGGTGTTGTTCTTTACTAACTGTCAGCATTATAGATTTAAAAGTATTTCTGTTTATTTTACGGATGACCTTTGATGCTCAAATTTCTCGCATTGGGCCAGTGGGAATCCTTTCAAGTTGTCTTCTGTATCCTTTTGACATATTACCTTTATCATTTCATTGATTTCTACATTCTGGAAATTATAACAAATACTACAAAATCAAAATTATTTCACACCTGCCTTCTGCATTTCCTGACACAGCTCCGAACCAGCTGCTTTTTAGAATTCCTTATTTCATTTCAGTGGAAATGTATTAGAAGCTTGCTTGTATGCTAACACTCCATGCCAGGCTAACTGAGTGATGGGTTAGCCTGGTCATATTCTAGCCTCCTGCCCTCCCCATGAACCTCTTCACCCTGCACTGGCTTCCTATATCATTGTGGACACCCTTCTAACTCCTTGGGCTTTAGCATGCTCTTCATGTGATAGCTAACATTGAAGGTACTTACACACACCTCTATACACCCTTCTCTCCCTCCCTGTTTTTTAGGTCCCGATTTCCCTTTGCAAGGCAGCCCTGGCTGTGGATTTGCTCCTCAGCTTGTTCATGATATTCTGTGGCAGGCCTGCTTTCCCCACTAACACACCAGTCACATTTACACTTGTTTTAAGCCATCCAAAAATGTTAAGAACTGAATTGTTAAGCAATAATGCTGGGACTAAAAGCATGCACCACTGTTCCTGGCTTTTTCACGTAAGTTTTCATGGTCAAACTCAGGTCCTTATGCTTATACAACAAGCCCTTGATTGCTCAAGCCATCTCCTGAGCCCCATCTTTAAAAAAAGAAAGAAAGAGAGAAAGAAAGATCGACCAAGCAAATTGAAAACTTAAATTCTACAAATTGGGATATGTGCATCCAGATAAAGTATATGGAAATGAGTTTGTTTTATGTCATCTCGGCTTCAGGATCCATTCACTGCTTCTGTGATCAAAGTGGTAATTTTTCCTTTTTCTTGTTTTGACTTGTTTTCTAGAGAGCCCAAGCTGCACTGCAGGCTGTCAGTGCTGTACAGTCAGGAAACCTGTCCCTTCCTGGAGCTCCTTCCAGTGAAGGCACAGTGCTACCTGGGCAGAGTCCTGTGCTACGGATAATTATTGAAAACCTTTTTTACCCTGTCACTTTGGAAGTTCTTCATCAGGTAAGGAAGAAGCTCTTCTGAAAGCAGAATCAACTGTGATTCCCTAAATTTAGTTAATATCTGTTTTTTAAGTTGGGTGTGATAACACAGGACTTTAATCCCAACACTTGGGAGACAGAGACAGACAGCTCTCTGAGTTCAAGGCCAGCCTGGCCTACACAGTGAGCTACAGCACAGCAACACTACATACAGTAACCTCCTTCCCCTCCCCCACCCTAAATCTGTTCCTTACCAATTTGGTTGATATTTTCTTTTCATTATCTGCTTAAATAATAAAAGACTTACCACCTTGTTGCATAGAAGAAATTGTGTCAGATATTTTTGACAGCCTCCCTTTTCTAAATTTCTTTATTTTGAGACAGGAATTGACCTTTATAACCCTACCCTGGAAATCACTATTGACCAGTGTGGTCTCAAACTCACAGAGATATTTGCAGTCTCTGTTTCTTGAGTGCTGGTGTTGAAGGTTATGTTAATACACCTGGCCTAGCTTGGAATTTGTGATTTTAAAAGATGTATCAAAGTGGCAAGGTTTGGGATGTAGCTGAATTGTAGAGCCATGTGGCATGAAGAACTTTCATGCATGCGGTCTTAATGTTCAGTGCCTAGTACCAATAATTATGATAATGATATCAAACACTGGAGGGGAAACAGTGGGTGAGAAATTCTAATTTTAACCAGATGTGATGGCTTGTTAATAACAAAATCCCACATCAACAGCAACAAAATGGATTTTCCTGTCTTTAGTGATTACTCTGAAGAGATCATGACCAAGGCAACTTTTAATAAAAGAAAACATTGGATTTGGTGCTTGCTTATAGTTTCAGAGGTTTCTTAGTCTATTATCATCATGGCGCACATTCACACTCATAAATAAAAATATTTGGCAGCGCAGTGGTGACGCACACCTTTAATCTCAGCACTCAGGAGGCAGAGGCAGGTGTATCTCTGTGAGTTCGAGGCCAGCCTGGTCTACAGATTAAGTTGAAGATAGCCAGAGCTACACAGAGAAACCCTGTCCACCCCCAAATGTGTGTGTGTGTGTGTGTGTAAGTGTGTAAATTGTGAACGGAAGTTAAGCTTTAGTATACACATACAGATATATGATATGCATTGTTAGATAATCACTTATCCAGTGTAATCTTTGTAGATAATTTTTTAATGCATTGTAAATTGAGGAGAGAGGAGGGGTGCATGTTGTATGTTCCCCGCACCCAGCTTCCAAGCCCCCAGCCACTGGCCCGCTCAGCGGCTGGCTGCACCCGAAATAACCACGTGACAAACTGGATTCATTTAAACTCTGCCTGGCTTATTATCATTAGCCTTTTCTTGGCTAGCTCTCATAATTAAACTAACCCATTATAAAAGTCTGTAAGTCACCACGTGGTGACTTATCGGAAAGGTCTAACCTGCATCCATTTGCGATGGTGGCTTGGGGCTTCTCCTCCTTCCTTCTTCTCCTCCCAGAACTCCCGTTCTGTCTACTCCGCCCACCTAAGGGTTGACCTAACTATAAGCCAGGCAGGTCTTTATTTAACCAATCAAAGCACAGAAATACAGGTGGACCCTCCCACACATGTAAGCGGTCTTATCAAAGATAATCCACTAAATAGGACTAGTGATATTTAAAAATGGAAGGTCACCTACTTACATAATTTTTTAGTGAGTAAAACTGAACACACTTTTTATAATAAAGCCATACCTACTAATCCTACCCAAACAGTTCCACAAATGCGGGGTCAGATACTCAAACATGAGCCTATAGGAGCCATTGTCTTTCAAATCACCACAGTCCACTAGACTTGTGGCTTATAATGTAAAATGCATTTTATCCAAAATTTCAAAAGACCCCATAATCTTTCAGTCTCATGTGGTTTAAGTGGGTCAGGCTCCATCCCGAGCAAGCAGCTGACTAAGACAGTGTTATCCACGGGGTTCTGGCTTTAGTATTATGAAGGGCACATGAGTAAAAGGGTTGTGGAATCTTCTGCAGTTAAGGAGAACCCCTGAGGCCAGGCAAAGTGTTGCAGCTGCCTGGTTGGGTTGGAGCCTTTCCACCTTGAAGCATGGTGTTTAAAAGTCCAATGTTCAGAGTCTCTTAAGACTAAAGTTAAGTCTCTAATTCTAATCCCCTATAAAATCAGAAAACAAATTATGTAGTGACACAGAATATACATTACCATTCCAAAAAGGAGTAATGGAGGCATAGGGAGGAAATACTAAACCAGAATAAGACTGAAACCTAGGAGGACTAATTCCAAATCCTATAGTTCCATATTCAGTGTCAGAGAACTTAGATGACTCCATCCCTCCAACTGTGCATCTCTTACTTGGGCTGGTTTTATTCCCCATGTGCCGCTTTCCTTGGTAGATATCTCACAGCTCCAGCATGTCTAACCTCTTGCTATCTCCAGTGCCGTTCACAACTTTTGCCCTCTCAGGGCCTTCGTGCGGGGCCTGTCCTGCCTGCCACACATTTCCTGGCCTCCGTGGTTTCTCCTAAATTCCGTAAGAAGATTCCACAATGTTTACTCATGCCTCCTTTACGACTCTAAAGCCAGAACCACATGGATGACGCTGCTGTGTTTAGCTGCTTGCTTTATGCTGAAGCTAGGTCCCCTTGAACTACATTTGCAAACAACTTCTTTCTTTTGTTTTCCTTTCTTCTCTTTCTCTTTTAATCTTATCTTTCAGTATAAGCCTTGCTCCTGAGGCTCTTTTTTCTTCAAACTGTACATTTTACTTCTTGCTCTGCTTGCTCTTATTGTTGATCTCCATATGTGTGATTAACTAATAACCATATGGCTGGCAATACTAGGCTATCTGGAATTTCCTCCACTAAAGAAATTAGTCTATTATTTTTGGGGATTGTTAAGACAGGATTTCTTTGTGTGGCCTTGACTGTCCTAGAAATAGCTCTATAGAATAGGCTGGCCTTGAACTCATAGAGATTCACCTGCCTGTTTCCTGAGTTCTGGGATTAAAGGCGTAAGACACCATCACTCGTTTAGTCTGTTAGTTTTAAATTTAGCTGCAGGCAAATTTTTAGGACAAGGGCGGAAAGTAGTTACAGTCTCAGCCAAAAATATCACAAAAATGATCTGAGGGGAACAATATTATTATTAAGCCAGGTTTGCATACTTCTACTAAGCCAGTCTTCCACACTTCTACTAAAATGGCCCATTAATCTCTACTTAAGAGTGTACAGTTTCTTTTCTAATTCAGAATCCCAAAGTCTTTCACAAAAAAAAGAAAAAAAAACAGCATGGTCAGGTCTGTCACTGTAGTAGTAGCCCACTCCCTGATATCAATTTCTGGGAAACAAGTATCCAAATATTTGAGACTTCGGGGGCATGATCATCCAAACTACCACACGTGTCCTTGAGTCTATATGACTGAGGGATTGTGAGGTGGATGTGTATATGTTCAAACACTGAAATACATCCTATCTGAATTCAAACATTGTAAATAAGCTGGGCCTTTAGATATTTTTTTAATTCCCGTCAACAGCATTTCAATTTATGATAGAACTTTTACTCATTTCCCAATGTGTTCTTCAATATGAATATAAATCCTAAATACAAAATTAGTAGTACCACTGTGTTCCTAGGGAATTTAAACAGTGGTGTTTGTAGCTACAGGTGTCCCTCCCTAAAAGTGGTTTAGTAGTTTTAAGTCATTGGTTTCGTTGTTCTGTTAAATTTGTTTTCTGTTTATTGAACAAAATAGCATTTAACAGTCAAGTCATTGGAGGCTTGAGTCATAACTGGTCTTTTACTGTTTATTACTGACCGATCAGCAGAGTGTTTGCATTTGCTTCTGTAATAGTAATAGCTTATATATATCTTAGAAAAGATACTTTTGATTCTGTGACTCAACATTGCCACCTCCCATCAGGTACCTTAGTCAATTTCATGAGGTCATGACCTAATAGTTTAGTTACCATTTCCCCCAAGTAGTAACAGACTTTCTTTTTCATATAGAAGATTATGGAATCCTATGTAAGCAGGACTTTTCAATTTGCAGAACCATCAGTTGGAGTAAGACTCGGTCTTTAGTTACAGAAGTCCTCTTTCCAGTGCAATGGGGGGAAAGTCTTTACCAAAGCTCTTAGGCACCACATACAAGTTTTCTCCATTTACTTACTTGTAGTACCTGACATTATTCTTTAACACCTTGGCTTTTCTGGAACTCTTATTTATCTCTATGTTTTCTGTTCTCCATCTTAGCCCTATCTTTACTTTACTTTCTGTTTCTTGGGCTTGTCATACTCATTCTAGAAAGTCCATCATTCGGTCATCTCAAATGTTTTGTCCCTAAAAAGTCTTCATTACTTCAAGTCCTCTCCCTCAACACTGTATCTCATTCACCCTGACTTAGTCATTGTTCTGTTGCTGTGAAGAGACACCAAGACCATAGCAACTCTTATAAAAGAAGACATTTAACTGGGGACTTGCTTACAGTATCCAAAGTTAGCCCATGATCACCAGTGTGGACCTGGCTGCATGCAAGCAAGTGCTGGACCAGTAGCTAAGAGCTAAGTTCTGATCTGTAGACAAAAAGAGAGACCTTGAGCTTGGCATGGACTTTTTAAACCTCAAAGCCCACCCTCAGTGACACTTCATTCAGCAAGGTCCCACCTCTCAATCCTTTTAATCCTTTTAGGTACTACCACTCCCTGGAGACTACATTCAAATATTCAGTGAGCCTGTGGGGGGCGTTCTTACTCAAACCACCATACCCTGCAAGAGGAGCTGGTTTGAAATTTGCTCTAATGTGCACTCTATTTAATCTCACCCCTCTCTGTTCCTCTTATTTTTCTTGTAATACTTATATATAACCAAACATTATGGTTTCCTTTGCCTATTTATTGTCTTAATAAAGGCAGAAACTTTTATTGCTTTTTAAATTTGCCAGTACTTTATAATCTGAACAAGCCTGTATTTGAACTCTTGTTTCTGCCTGTAGAAGCCTCCAGAAGTAGCTGGTGACTTAAACAGGGGTGAAATTAATCATTGACTCATTTGATTTCTTGTTTTAATTCATACACTGGTGAGCATCATTGTAACAAACTATCAGTTAGTTGCTATTATATTCTTCTGTTAGAATTGTACCATTTGTCTGGCGGTGGTGGCACACACCTTTAATCCCAGCACTCCGGAGGCAGAGACAGGTGGATTTCTGTGAGCTTGAGGCCAGCCTGTTCTATAGAGTGAGTTCCAGGACAGGCTCCAAAGCTACAGAGAAACTGTCTCGAAAAACAAAACAAAAATTTAGTTAAATATTTGAGTACCTGTTGTGTGCCAGGATCATGCATAGACATTAAAACATTACCATCTTGTACTTGTTTTAAGACATTTTTGTCCCAGAACTTTTAATGGAGAAAATTGTTTGTATATTATATATTAATGGGACTCATTGATGAGGTAAGAGGATCATGAATTTGAAGCCTGCCTGAACTACAGAACAAGAGATTAAAACAAACCCTTTTTCCAGATATTTTCTAAATTTGGCACGGTCTTGAAGATCATCACCTTTACAAAGAATAATCAGTTTCAAGCCTTGCTTCAGTATGCTGACCCACTGAATGCACACTATGCCAAAATGGTAATTATACTTTCCATTTTTATTATTAGTCATTTGCTTTGGAGACATCTGAAGAGCCGTCACATCTCACTTGCCCCAGTTTATCTTGTGTTTAATTAACTCTGCCTTTTGATCATATCATTGTAAGCTGTATTGTTCCCTTCTAAGCTAAAACTTACTGCTTTCCCATTGGAAGCAGCTTTAGTCTTATGTCTCAGATTTCTGAGACCCATTGCTGTTTGTCACATTTAAAATCTATACTTAAACATAGCACTCCTAATGCAATCTGACTGCTAAGTAGATGTTTGACCTTGTGGTTTCATTTACTTGTCTCCAATCAGGCAGAGATTGATTTCACTACTTTTTATAACCATGTTCAGCTCTCATTGTTATTGAGCGCTGAATTAGTAAAGACATTAAAACATAAGAAATATGGTGCTCTTTACTTGTTATTTTTTAAGTGCATAAATCTTTGGTTTTGTTTTAATGAGACAAAATAAAACACTTGATCGTTAGATACAGCTCTCTTGGAGAGCTTCATTAACCTTAATTTTCTTTGTTGTTGTTTGGGGAATATAGCCTTTTTATTTACTGTATCCTCCAGCTGCATGTTTATCATACAGTTGCCGTATTCTTTGGGTTTTGTCTGTTTTTATAAATTTGACTATTTATGAAAGCAGGCAGTAGCCACAAATAGCCCACTGGTAAATTTTATTCTAATAGCCATAATAGTGTTTCTATAATTCTATGCAATAGTTTTCCAAGCTTTTATATTTTTTTCTTTCATTTGGTGTGACCACTTCAGATAATAAAAGTAAACTTAAGTCTTTGGCATTTTGTCGTTTGCACTTTGTTTAATGTTGGATTGCTGCTGTCTCAAAGAAGAGACTGCTCAGTGAGTTGTGTGGTCTTGACAAAACACCAGTCCCTTTCTATCTACTTTAGGCTTTGGATGGCCAGAATATCTATAATGCATGCTGCACTCTGCGTATTGACTTCTCCAAGCTCACCAGCCTTAATGTGAAATATAATAATGATAAAAGCAGAGACTTTACTCGCTTAGACCTTCCTACTGGTGATGGTCAGCCACCCCTTGAACCTCCTATGGCTGCTGCTTTTGGTGAGTAGTTCCTTTTTTAGTCACAAAGCAAATTTTCTGAAGTTACAAGTTTCACTTATTTATGTCAGCCTTTTTCTTCTTGGGTTCTCTTGAAACTTCTAAAGAAAAGCATATGTTCTAAAGGAACATGGTAATTCTGTTAATTCACAAAACACCTAGAAGTATGAAATTGTGTTCCAAGTTATTTTCTAACATTAGCACATTAATATTACCCAAAAGCTACTTATTTGCTTTAAATTAATTATCTTAATGGTAACTTTGATTTTAAATATGCAGATTTCTAAGCAGAATTAAGTGCTCTTGAAAAGTATTTTTTTCTTTTAAGTAATGATATTTACTTATACCTGCTGGTATGGTAGTTTATGTACCCTGTACCCAGTGGGTGAGACAAGGATTGTGAGTTCAAGGGTATCCTTAGCTACATGAAGAGGGCCTCTTTCAAAAAACAAATATTTTTTCAAAACAAAATATTATTACTTATATTCTAAAAGTTTATAGTAATTTAAGTGGCTTTGTTTTTAAAATAGCGTAAGCTGTAGGAATAGTACAAATAACTCTATTTCTCAATTGTTAGCACCACGCCTCATTTACTTTATCATCTCCAGTTGTATTTGTATATATTTATAGCTGTGTCTCCCACTCAACACTGTTGAAGAGTAAGTTGCAAATATGATAGACTTGACATCTAAATATTCACTGAATGTTTACTAAGAACAGAGATATTCTTTGTGTGTGTGTTTTGTGTATTTGAGACAGTGTAGTCCAGGATGGCCATGAGTTCACAGTAGTCCTCCTCAGCCTTCTAATAAAGGATTATTGGTTTGAGCCAACATGCTTGGCAATCAGTATTCTTACATAAATAAAATTCATTTGTCAAAGTGAGGAAATTAACCTATACCGCAACATCTAAACTTTTGAAATTTTGCAGTTAGAAAAATAATATATTGCTATTTTTTTCTAAAAACTTGAAAATTGTCAGACTAGTATACTGAGCCATTTCTCCAACTCAATAATGAAAACTTTTAATGGCACTTCTTGTGTTTGTGTTTACTTGTAGTTTTACTCTTTTTACTCTTTTGGCTTTTTGGAGTGACCCAGCTCCTAAATAAATCATACACAGAGGCTTATTCTTACTTGTGAATACCTGGCCTTAGCTTGATTTGTTTCTTGCCAACTTTTCCTAACTTTAAATTATCCCATCTAACTTTTGCCTCTGGACTTTTATCTTTCTCTATTTCTGTATACCTTTCTTTGTTTCTTACTCTGTGACTTGCTGGGTAGCTGTCCCCTAAGTCCTCCTCCTCAGGCCTTCTTCTCTTCCAAATTTCTCCTATTTATCCTCTGTGCTTGCCAGCCCCGCCTGTCCTTTCTCCTGCCTTGCTATTGGCCGTTCAGCTGTTTATTAGACTAGCAAGTGTTATAGACAGTCAGAGGATCACAGTTTCACAGAGTTAAACAAGTGCAACATAAACAAAAGTGACACATCTTAAAATAATATCCCCCAACATGTTCTAGCATGTACAAATATGTACTTGCCTGTGGAGGCCATAGAACAAACTTAGGTGTCATTCTGGAGGCACCATCTACCTTTTTAATTTTGTTGTTTTTTTGGGTTTTGTTTTGTTTTGGCTTGGTTTTTGTTTTTTCAAGACTGTTTCTCTGTGTGACTTTGGTACCTGTCCTGGAACTCACACTGTAGACCAGGCTGGCCTTGAACTCACAGAGATCCTCTTGCTTCTGCCTCCTGAGTGCTGGAATTAAAAGGTGTGCACCACCATCAACCGGTTCATCTACCTTCTTTTCAAGACAGGCTCTCTCATTGGTGTGGAACTCAGCAGTTAGGCTAGGCTGACTGGCCAGTGAGCCTGAATGTCTGCTTAGATCTGTCTGTGGAGGGCTTAGGGTTCTAAGCCTGCACCACCAGGCTTTTTAATGTGAGTTCCAGAGACCAAATACAAGACAAGCACTTTACTGTCTTAACCATCTTGCCTGCTCTTAATGCTATTTTTTTAAAAAATGTAGTAAGTAAGAACATGATATATAATGTGGAATGATCACACCAGGCTACTTAGTATTTCTTTGAGTTGCATGATGACTTTGAAATAGATTTTATCTTAATTTGCATTACCTTAGTTTTTGTCATGGGACATTTTTCAGATGCATGCAGATTAACTGTTCTTAATTATTATAAATAATTATTAATGATCTCCAACCATTTTTCTTAGAATTTGTGTGATCTCTTAATAAGATGAAAATACGTAGGCTGTTTTCTTACAGATTATTCCATCTGGAAATACAAATGGAAACAGTTTCTTTTTTGCTTGGATTTTTGCAATCTCATTTCTTTTTATTCCCTGAAAACTGTTCCTTTCTCTTTATTTCTTGTGTAACTTCTGTTGAAAGGCCTCCCAACATTTCCAGTGTATTTCATAAGGTTCCAGGGATCACTGTTTTTCCATTCTAAAGCGCTTGTCTTTCTCTATAGGATATAGGATATTTTTCTCCCTTTACTTAGCCCTAACCATCCTATTGTCTTATGCCCTTTTTACCAGAGCTTTTGTCTGTAGGCATTCAAAGCTAAGTCAACGTAATTACAAGTCTGTATGTTGCTTATAATAATTCCGAGTTTACCATGCTGTTTCCAGTTGAGTATCTTACAGTCATCTCACACTTGATTCATTCCTTGGAACTGACTCCTGTTTTATTGACACTGTCACCAGGCTTCCTAAGGAAAGAGTGGCATTGCTTGTCCAAATGCACAGTACCATACTTTGCAGTAACATACTGTCTAGCTCAACCTTTCCCTTAACTTCCAGAGATGTCTTCTCCGAACCATCCTAGTAAAGTTTCTGTGGCGCCTCCTTAGTCCACTTGCTGTATTATATACCTGGAGGACCCTCAGTGCGTGAATTTCTGTAATTCATACTTGTATATTTAAACATTTCAATGACAAAAATTTATCTCAGGTTTGTTTGTTTAAACAATATCACACCTTAGATTCATGACCTTCCAGCTTCAGTAATGGAATTAAAAGCATGTGCCATAATGTCCAGCTTCATTCTTTTCATCAGCCCAGTACTACTTCAATACATTACAGTTTAACGAACATTTGATGGCTTTTCATACAGGAAAAAAAAATGCCTCTAGATAAACACCAGAATCTTAGCCTAGTCCAAACTTAATAGCTAAGCTCTGTTCTTCATCCTTGAACCCAGTTGAAAGGGCTCAACCTCTCCAGATAGCAAGGGCTTTTGTACTTTAGGGATTGCCTACTGAACAACTATGATTCCTTAATGGTTCAGTTCCATTCATAATGCATTTCATGTTGTGTTGGTGAACATAGTTAGCAGACAGGATATTTATTGTAGCCTCTCTTTTTCCCAGGTGCACCAGGTATAATTTCCTCTCCATATGCAGGGGCTGCTGGATTTGCCCCCACCATTGGATTTCCTCAAGCTACAGGTGAATCTTTTCAGGTTGAATTTGCAGTGTTTCTTTAAATGAAATTCTTTGTTTTCTAGGAGCTCACCAAAATTTGAAGGATTTAAAATAAAGGCCTTAAGGTGTAACAACCATGGAGTAACTTGTATGGTCAAGCATCTTTCTATTTACAAACAATTCTCTCTAGTTTCACTGTGCACTTCAGTAATTCCACTATGTGTTTTAAATCACTCAATTTCTCTTGGCACAAATAAGTATAGATTAATCACATTAAACTAGCCTTTATCAGGTTGGTAGGTGGTGTGTATGATCTGCTTCTTTCCTTATTGATAAGCTTGTTATGTGAGCAGACCTGATTTTTACTCATCTTTGTTTCTTCGACACCTTTGAAGGCAGCATAGGCAGTAAAAATGTAAACATTGGACAACTTTATAAAATGTCTTACCATTCATGAGTTCTGCAGAGTATCTATCAGTGAAGGCTATGAGTGTCATTTATTTCAAGGAATGCATTTTTTCCCCCTATAATAGGAATAATTAAAGAAGGGGAACTAATCCTGAGTGTCCTGAACTTACTCTGTACACACATTAGCCTTGAACTCACAGTGATTCTCCTGCTTCTACCTTCTTGAATAGTGGGATTTAATGTGTACACTACCACCTGGCTTTGATTAGGACTTTTTATTTGATCATATAGTTGGCGGTTTTGTGTCTATAAACAAGTTTGTGATTAAAAGCGTATGCCATGAATCTGATTTTACATACTACATTTCTCATTTACAACACTGTAGTTTAAAACAGTATAATGTACATGGGGAGGTGTGAAAAAAGTCAGTGAATGCTTCTAATTTGATAAGCCTTATAAAGCTAAGCAAAGCACATACAAACACAGTGTAGTGTTGGAGGGAGGTCGCTTGTTGGTTCCTGGCTGCCTGGCTAGCTTAGACCTGAAATACTCACACAGAAACTGTATTAACTAAATCACCGCTTGACCCATTAGCTCCAGCTTCTTATTGGCTTACTCTTATTATATTAATTTAACCCATTTCTATTTATCTGTGTATTGCCATGTGGCAGTGGCTTACAGGCAAAGTTTCGGCATGTCTGACTCTGGTGGCTGCTCCATGGCTTCTCTCTAACTCCACTCTTCTTTCTCCTAGCATTCAGCCTAGCTTTCCCTGCTTACCTAAGTTCTGCCTTGCTATAGATCCAAAGCAGTTTCTTTATTCATTATGGTAATACCAGCACACAGAGGAGACTCCCACATCACTGTAGTTCTACTTTTAGTGGGTATATGACTGACTTATACGCAAAAATTGCAAGGTTGAATTAGAAGGGCATGGGAAGTGGATCATAGGAAAGAAAAAGTTTCCTGTAAAAAGAATTCAAGCTAGGTGTGGTGGTGCACACTTTCATTTATAGCAGTCAGGAGACCAAGGCAGGAGGATCTCAGAGCTCCAGGCCAGCCAGAGATATAAAGTGACCCTATTCCCCGCCCCCTCCCTTCCAAGGGCATTCAATTGGAGAATGCCATCTGCACAGTCTTAAAATTCTTCTATTGTCAAACAAAATAAGGTGAATTTCAAGTCTGTTGCAATTTAATTACAGGATGTAAATTAGAGTGATCAGATGAATATAAAAAAATGTTAAACTGAAAGAGCCAAAATGAGACTGGAAGATGTAGCTAAGTGATAGTGTTTGCCTTACACACGAGGCCTTGGTTTCATTCCAGGTACAGTAAGATAAATAAATTGGCTCCTTTTATAGTACCAGGGGTTCCTATGTCCTTAAGTTCTTTTAAAGCAAAGATAGAAGTAGTAGTACTTCTGAGAAAGTGTTGTTTTAAGTATATAGAGTCAATATATAAGCCTTTGCCGAAGTTTAAGAATATCCTGGGCAGTAAAAATAAGATAAACTTATTGTTGGTCATAATCTGTATATATAACACTTTACACAGTTAATTGGTTGAAGGACTATAAATATCTGTAATGTATTTACATATGTATGTCATATAAATATTAAGTAAAATATATAACTGATTTTATTTGTGATCAATATGAAAATTACATCCACTTGACATGACTAGATAGAAAAGTGGTCCCAGCTTGTTAAGCTTGATTTTTAAGACAAATGAGTCCAGTTACTATGTAGAACCAATATGAATAGTATTAATTAAAAATAACATCAAATAAGGAACTCATCTTTCAAACAGACTATGGGAAGAAAAGCTGTTCTTGGATAGCCTTTATGATAATCTGTACACTTTTTTAAAATATTTAATTACTTTGCTTAAGTTGTATCTATCACATGTTATTCTCCAGATAACTATAATGTAAGAGGATATTCTTGTGTTTTAAAAGGTCTGTCTGTCCCAGCTGTTCCTGGAGCCCTTGGTCCCCTCACACTCACCTCTTCTGCTGTCACTGGAAGGATGGCCATTCCTGGGACAAGTGGCATACCAGGGAATTCTGTTTTGCTTGTCACCAACCTCAATCCTGATGTGAGTTGAGAAGTGGTCTAAGTAGTCTTTCAGGAAGTAGGATGGTGGGTTCTTACATGTAATCTAAGTTTATGTTAAAATGCTTAAATTTGTTTTAAAGATTTTAAATAAAATGTATCACCAGGATATATAGAAACAAAACAGTGCTTTAACAGAATAAACTGTCTTTATTACACTGTAAATAAAATTGTTTTAAAATTGTGCTATATTTAGTTATACTTTGTGTTATCTTTTCAGTTTATCACACCACATGGACTTTTTATCCTATTTGGTAAGTTCTTTTTTGTTTTTAATGTCATCTGTAAATGTGAAGTGAGCACATATGATTCATTTAGTAATATTTGTTGATTAATTTTATATGCTTAGTAATATTGTTTGAGACTAAAGATAAAGCAAAGATTATAATCAGGGAACTTAAGTTTGTAAGTGATGGTATAAAGCAGGGAGTGCTTATCTAGCTAAGCATAAATGTTAGCTGACTTTTGAAAAATGAGGAAGAATCAGCCAAGGAGACATGGGGAGGGTACACGTCTTCACAAACAGTTGCCCGTGGAGCTTTCCTGTCCCGCAGTTGCTCTCAGTAAGTACATTGAGTCTTATATTAATTATATATATATATAAATATATAAATGCTCTGCCAGTAGCTCAGGCTAATTATTAACTCAGTCTTTTTTTTTTTTTTTTTTGTTTTTTCGAGACAGGGTTTCTCTGTGACTTTGGAACCTGACCTGGAACTAGCTCTTGTAGACCAGGCTGGTCTCGAACTCACAGAGATCCACCTGCCTCTGCCTCCCGAGTGCTGGGATTAAAGGCGTGCGCCACCACCTCCCGGCGTACTAACTCAGTCTTACATTTAAAATTAACCCATATTCCTTATTTACGCTCTGCCATGTGGCAGTATCTTTATTAGCATGACACGTTCATCTCTTGCTCCCTGTGCATCTGGCTAGTGACTCTCTGACTCCACCCTTCTTTTTCCCAGCTTCCTTAGTTTGGTTGTCCTGTCTATACTTCCTGCACGGCTACCCGCCAATCAGTTTTTTATTAACATTTCTTCAAAGGATTGGTTTATCTACAGCAAACAGCATTTAGAGATTTCCTAGAATAGGGAAGGTAAAGGAAGCCCAATGGAGAACATAAGACAAACCTGTTGAACCGAGGCTGAAGGACTGGTGAAGAGTCAAAGTGTAAGAAGAAATTGGATTCCCTAAGGAAAATGGGAAACACTATGATTTTTAAGCAAGATTAAGATGTAGTGATTTTCAGGTATGGTTTTGTTTTTAGAGTACTGCAAATCAAACCCAGGACCTCTTTAAATGCAAGCACTGAACTACCAAGTTATACCCTTTAGTCTTTCTCAGGCTAGTGAGACCATATCTTAAAAAAAAAAAAAAAAGTTGAAAGCCTTCTAACAATCTTCCTCTCTCAGTTAAAAGCATATGAATTAAGCATGCATTCCAGTTTCATATAATTTCTACATTTATCTTTAATTATACTACACAAACATAGAAATAGGAACAGTGAAATAAACAGTCAAAATTTAAAGAACTTAATACAAAGCTTTTCTCCATTAAAAATACTAGTATTTCACAAGGTGCATGGTTTATTTATATTTATTTTAAAGAAATTGGTTTCATTTTTGGCATACTTCATTAATTATTTTACTAATACTTTTAGTTAAATCTAGTCGTTTTTGATATACTTTATCTAGGATAGTTCTGTTTTCCTGTTAACAGATTTTTAAAATTGTTGTATTTGAATGTTTAACAAATAGGGCAGGTGCTCTTTTCTAAATTTGTAAAGTGGTAATAGGTTGTGGTTTTTTTTTTCAGACCTGGAGATTCAACCTAGGACCTCATACATGTTAGGCAAGGCATCTACCACTGAAATGGAGTCTTGTTTTATTTCATTTATTTTTATTATTGTGTGTGTATATGGTGCACGTGTGAGTACACACCATTTCGTCATATGTATACTTGTGAAGATTAAAGAACAACAGTATAGTCAATTCTCTTCTTCCACCTTTATATGAGTTCCAGCAGTTGATCTCACTGACTCTAAGATCTTAAATAGTTTAACATATATTTATTTACTTTATGTATTAAGGGCATGGCTTAGTCAGTTTTTTGTTTCTGTGAAGAGACACTATGACCGTGGCAATTCTTGTAAAGAAAAGCTTTTAGCTGGGCCTTGCTTAGGGCTTCAGAGGTTTTAGTCCATTGTTGTCATGGTGGGGAGCGTAGTAGCAGGCAGGCAGACATGGTGCTGGAAAAGTAATTGAGAGGTCTACATTTAAATCCACAGGCAACAGGATGAGAGAGAGAATCTGGGCTTGGAATGGGCTTTTTGAAATCTTAAAGCCCACCCCCAGTGACACACTTCCTCCAAAAAGGCCATACCCCTAATCCTTTAAATAGCACCACTCCAGGTGACCAAGTAGTCAGATTGGACCAAATAGTCAAAGCTAAGGGTTTATTGGGGCCGTTATCATTCAAACCAGCACAGGCAAGTACGTGCTGTGGTGTGCCCTTGAATGTCAGACGCTTACCTGGCTTGAGCAGGCTCTCTACCTCATGGGTCCTGAAGATCAAACTTAGGTTGTCAGGCACAATTTCTAGCTCCAAAGGTTTTACTGTGTGTTCACAGTTGCTCAGGATTACCACAGTCCAGTTTTAGGATTATTCCATTAACCAAAAGAGACCACTTAAGCCCTTTCGTCACTATCAATTTTGCTAATAGTAGCACATGTAATTAATGGTTGTATAATATTGAATTAGCACTGTATCTTTATATGACCTGTTGTCTGAAGTAGGTTTTCTTTAAGAGTAATATATCCCTTCATTAAAAAAGTGAAGTCTCCCATGTCTTAAAGAACAAATTAGATGAATCTATTTAGTTACAGGATGCTTGATTTTATTGGTTTTTCTTTTTGAGACAGGGTCTCGCTGTGTAGTCTTGACTGTCCTGGAATTTTCTGTGTAAGCCATGCTGGCCTTAAACTAGAGCTCCACCTGCCTCTGCCTCTCCTGAGTACTGGGATCAAGCGTGTGCCTTCATGCCCAGCTCTATATTTTGTTTTCAGAAATGCCTCCTTTAGCCTCATGTCACTTTTGAGAGGGGCAGTAGATTCAGAACACTTATTTTTTGTTGTTGTTGTTTTAAATTTTTAAATCCATCTTTAGGTTGAAAGTTATCTTTAGGTGTTAGTCACCATCTCTCATTTGTTTCCTTTGAAGATTTCCATAGCCGTTTTCTTGTTGAATTACAAGTACACTGAGGTTCCTTTATACAGAGCTCTGCTTTTATATACTGTCAGAAACTGCAGTGTATTATAGTACATTAGTCAGAGGGGAAGGAAAGAATGTGTTTTACATTGTAGACCCTCTTCAGTTTTTATAGAGTAAAAGTGATAAACTGTAGTGTTTCATTGTCTTCCCACACCCAGATTAATTATTTTGCCTGTCTTCTGTGATAGAGGACTCACTCTGGGAATTACTAGTAATAAAAAAAAATCATGTAATGAGCTGAGCTAGAAGGTGTTAGGGTGGTCCTTCAGTGTACTCTCATAACTTAGCGGGTGTGAGAATGGAAGAAGTGGACAATGATGAGGGGTGCTTAGGCCATACATTCCAAAGGTGTTGGCGATTAGGTGAAAGATTTAAGAACCGTGTCAAAAGTGGATGTGGGAGAGGAGCAGTTGTGTGCATAGTGTTCCCTTTTATCTTTTGCCAGGGCTGTTCAACACTAGATGTAGGAAGAGGTAAGGAGGAGTCAGTTCATTGGGTTTATACTGAATGATGTGTTGACAAGGTACCTGAGAGATGAAAAGCTGTGAAACTTACTAGGACAGGATCACGAAATTGCCACAGGATGGTATGTGGTAAGAAAAAAGAAACCTGTGAATACGGGGGTAAAACTATTCTTCTACACCCAGGCATTTAAATGCAGTGTTTTGTTTTAATTAGGAGTGTATGGTGATGTCCATCGAGTGAAGATCATGTTTAACAAGAAAGAAAACGCTTTGGTGCAGATGGCAGACGCGAGTCAAGCTCAGCTAGGTACTGACAGTGGTGATGCCCGTTTTGCATATGGATTTTCCCTCAGGATGGGCAGTGTGGAACTAGGAGGGATGTGATTTTGCAGCAGCACTTTCTTATAGTGTTTTCCTTCTTATTTGCACCTGCTTTACTCGAAGCTCTGAAGTTCATTATCTAAAACACATAACACACTTTCAGTGTTTACAGTTTGGACTCTAGGGCCTCCCATTCACTTTAATAAACTTGACTTGTCATGTCGCTTTATGGGTCTTCACTTTTCCTGTAAAATCTGAAAAATTATATGATCTGAAGAGAAACGAGAGTATTCTTTTTTCTTCCTAAATTAGATTTTCTAGAGCTGTTGAATAATTTAAAAGGGTCAAATTTCCTAAGAATGGTACAAGAATGTTTCATTCCCTGGCAACTAAAATATAACCACTTAGGTTTCTTACAGAAATGCTTTGCTTACCTTGAGAGCTTTATATGTTCTTATAGCACTCTGATCAGAAAGTTATTTTGTTTGATTAGGTTAATTTTTAGTTGCTTTTATTATAACAAAATGAAATTATTTAATGCTTCTTACTATGAGCCCTTGGGATTTTTGTTTTGTTTTTCTGTGTGACATGCCCAGCTCCTAGAACTTGCTCTTTATACCAGGCTGTCCTCAAACTCAAAGAGATCCACTTGCCTCTCTCTCCTAAGTGCTGGAATTGAAGTTGTGTGCCACCACCACCCAGCTCTGGTAATTTTTTTTTGTTCGTAAAATTTGATGTGTATACCCATTTTGTCTGTATATTTGTTTGCATAGCACATGTGTGCTGGCAGAAGCCAGAGAACTGAATTGGAGTTAAAGACGATCTGAAGTTGACATGTATGTGCTGAGCACTGAACATGGGGTTTCTGGAAAAGGCAGCAAGTGCTCTTAACTTATGAGCCATCTTTCCAGCCCCTGAGCTCAAACTTTTATATGAGAAAATGAAAAAAAAAATGCTAACATATTATTAAGAATCTCAATATTCAAACTTTGCTTATTTATTCTATAGCAATGAACCATCTAAGTGGTCAGAGACTTTATGGAAAAGTACTTCGTGCTACACTGTCCAAACACCAAGCAGTTCAGCTCCCTAGAGAGGGACAGGAAGACCAAGGTCTGACTAAGGACTTCAGCAATAGTCCCCTGCATCGCTTTAAAAAGCCCGGCTCAAAGAACTTCCAGAATATCTTCCCGCCATCAGCCACTCTACATCTTTCCAACATCCCGTATGTATCTAATATGTTCTTTTGATTATTAATCTGTAATATGTGGCTTGGGAGAAGCAAAAGCTATAAAATTGTTCTAAACCTCATAGTTCTCATCTATTGCCAACTTCTTTTATGTACCATCATGTTGTGGACAGCCTTTATTTCCAATCATAGCCTTTTTTCCAGACCTTTTTAAAGATTTATAAATTCCTATGCATTTTATGTACATTGGTGTTTTACTTTCGTGTATGTCTGTATGAAGATGTATATCCCCTGGAACTGGAGTTACAAACGGTTGTAAATTGCCACGTGGGTGCTTAGAATTGAACCCACATCCTCTAGAAAAGCAGTCAGTGCTCTTAACCTCTGAGTCACCTCTCCAGTCCCTAATCCTACCCTTAAAAGTGAAATTATCAGCACTTGAGGATTTTCAAATAAAGAATTTTAGTTACTAGCTTCTCTAAAGTGAGGATAAACATAAGTATATTTAGTCTCTTGGTGGTTCTCTGAGTTTGAGGCCAGCGTGGCCTACAGAGTGCATTCCAGGACAGGCTCCAAAGCTACATAGAGAAACCCTGTCTTGGGGGAAAAAATTATATATAGATATTCCTTTGGTAGACACATAAGATGTAAATGTGATGTAAAACCACTGTACTCAATCATTAACACAGTATCTCTGTTGTCTTGGAGCTACGTAAGAAATTGAATGCTTGCAACAGAGATTGCATAGTTCACACACAGCACGAGATATTTAGTCTCTGACCTCTCAAGAAAAAATGTAACTCCTAAATGTTTAAAAAAAACAGCAATTTTTTTCTACTTTAAACTCATGAAAGGAGTAAGTTTTGAAACTAGTGCTAAAAGTTATAGTTGCTCCACCCCACCCCCAAAATAAAGAAACAGCCTAGACAGGAAGCCATTGAAGAGAACTCTTAGGAAATTATGATGCGGATGCTGGAGTGTAGTTCTCCACAACTGATGGCTTCTGGCAGAGGTGTAGGTGGGGAAGGACTCAGTTTTCTTTATGGCTACCAAGAGTGTGACCATGCAACAGTGAGTATATGGACAACACAAATTGGACTCCCCCCCTCCCTTTTTTCTTTCTTTTTTGGAGGTCAGGTCATAGAGTGCAAGGACTGGAAAGTGAGTGTGCTGGGTTCATGATGTGAAATTCCCGAATATTAATAAAAATAGTACAAAAAGGAAAAAAAAAGTTGTGGGAATGTGTATGTGTGTACAGTTTAAAAACAAAGGGGATGGATGGGTCAAGTTTTGGAATATAATTCTAAGAGCTTGAAGTAACTAGGAAATAAAAATTACTCAGTAGTTTTGACTATTCAGTTTCTCTGCTGTTGTACAATCAGGCTTGGTGAGAAACTTTTTATCTCAATTAGGCTGTAAAATCAAACCTCATGCCAACTAGGCCAATGGAGGAGTCACTTTAAGAAATGAATACCTGCCGTGCTATGGTGGTGCATGCAGAAATGGTTGATCTCTTTGAGTTCCAGGTCAGCCTGGTCTACAGAGCAAGTTAAAGGGCTACACAGAGAAACCTGCCTTGAAAAACCAAAAAATAACACATACCAGCTCATCACTGTGTACTATCTAAATGGGCTTGTTATTGTTAAGTATCTGTCTGTGTGTGTGGTTGGTTAATTGGTTGGTGAATTTTTTGTTTTGTTTTTGTTTTTTTCTTTTTGATTTTTTTCGAGGCAGGGTTTCTCTAGCTCTGGAGGCTGTTCTGGAACTCATTCTGTAGACCAGGCTGGTCTTGAACTCAAATAGGTCTGCCTGCCTCTGCCTCCCCGAGTGCTGGGATTGAAGGTGTACGGCACTACCACCCAATAACTTTGTTCTTTAGTCTCTGTATCCAGTCCTCATGTATAGTTAGCAAGTTCTCTACTGTTGAGCTAGACACCCAGTCTTTTTCTATCTTGAAGCTTCTCGAACTTGAGACTCATTGTTTTTTAGCATTATGCCTGTTGTAAATAGGGGAGGTGAAGTGTGGGTTGTGTTCCCGGCACCCTACTCCCAGCCCATAGCCGCTGGCCCGCTCAGTTGCTGGTTGCTTGTTTATTCCCGAAATAACCACATGAGAACTGTATTCATTTAAACTCTGCCTGGCCCATTATCTCTAGCCTTTTCTTGGCTAGCTCTCATATCTAAACTAACCCATTATAACATCACCATCACGAGGTGGTGATCTTACCGGGGATCATTCAGCATGTCTGACCCTGGAGGCTTCATGGTGGGCTCCCTCACTTCCTTTCTTCCCAGAACTCCCATTCTGTCTACTCCGCCCACCTAAGGGCTGACCTATCTTACAAGCCAGGCAGAGTCTTTATTTAACCCATCAAAGCACAGAAATACAGATGAACCCTCCTACTCCATATGCCCAGTTTGTTCCTTAATTATAGAATTGTGCAGGAGCTGGTCACTGATTATAACCCACGTAGGACATTATAAGTGAAAATTGAAATAAGTGAATATTGAAATAATATTTCTGAATTTTCTCCATATTCTGAGTTCTTTAGCATAATCATGGTGTTTTACATGTGTAATCTCATTTTATTTTCATAACAACCATTTTTTGTTTTTAATCTAAAATCTGTACAGTGATGTTATTTTGACTGTTCAATATATAGTCCTGTGCATACTTTGTTAAGAACATTCATATTTTTGTTTAACTATTCACTCCTATCTGCATTACCTTTTTATTATTCAAATTGAAACTGTCCCATTAAGCAGTAATACTCCAGTTTTCTGTGAGCTCTAGTCTGATAACTGTACTGCCCCTTACTAGACTATCTGTAATAGTCTTTGAAATAAGGTCATTAGTTTCAGTCTATTGATGGAACTCAGACTAGGATTAGTTAATTCAAAAGGGTATACAAATGAGTAAGGAATGTAGTGTGAGCACAGGTCTGTTACCCTGAGGAAGCAGTGATTGTGTCTGTGGTACTTGTACTGCCTACACGATAGACCTCTGTACTAGTTACTCATTGCTGTGTAACATCACCCCCAAACTTAGCGTAGTATTCAGTATTTATTAGATCACACTTTTAATTAGGAATGTAGAGGTGGCTCAACTAAGTGGTCTCTTGAGTATGTCTCATAAGGTTGTAGTCAAAATGCTAGGCAAAGAGGTATCAGACAATGTAGCTCTGTGGTTGAGCTTGTACTTGACACGTGGAAAACCCTGGATTCAGTTCTCAGCATGTATTATCATTATTGTGCTACATACAGAGGACATCTCTGCAGTATGAGAGGAGAATAGCCCAGGTGTAAATATTCTTAGAAACTGGCCAACCTTCCAAACACCATGAAAGCTATAAAGAGTGTATAATTCTGGGCTATAGCTAGTAAGCCAGAGCTGGAGAAGTAGCTTTACTAGAGTTAATTACTAATGCTAGTAATGTAAGAAATAATCATTTTGAAAAATACATATTTTTTATTTTTCTTTATATACTATCTCCAGACGTGTCTGTATCTATCTTGACTATTGGGGCTTGGTAGAGATTGTTGGAACATAAGTGCTTTAGGGATCTGATGGTGGTCAGAGCGCATCTGTGACTCTCTTGCCAATGGGACTAATGTAGTTGATACTCTGATATTTTGCAGCCCTTCTGTTACAATGGATGATTTGAAGAACCTTTTCATAGACGCTGGATGCTCAGTGAAGGCTTTTAAATTCTTTCAGTAAGTCCTTGCTTTTGAAAGTAATTAACATTATTTAACGTGGTTTGTAGCTTTTTAAAGTAGTTCTGCAAAGTCCTTTGGTATAAGGAGTAGATTTAAAACCAAAATTAATCATACTTTTTATTTTTTTTTCTTGTCATTTTAGGAAAGATCGTAAGATGGCACTCATTCAGTTGGGGTCTGTGGAAGAAGCAATCCAGGCCCTTATTGAGCTTCACAATCATGATCTTGGAGAGAATCACCACCTCAGAGTTTCCTTCTCAAAGTCCACCATCTGAGCTCTCTGTGAATGTTCTCCTTAAACTGGACCATAATTTCAGTAAAGTCTTCAGACACAGACTTTAGCAGCTCAAGACCAATTCTGCCTCTTTCACAAAAGTAACTCTTTGGGAGTTTGATTAATATTCAAGTACATTCAAAACAAGAGATATTCCTTTTTTTCTCCGATTTTTCCCAACATTGTATGATCAAAGGTTTGCTTTTTCCTTTGTACTGCAGTTTCTATGAAAATAACTTTCAGGAAAAAAGATCAGGAAAATATTTTTTAAGTAATTTAATTCCCTGAATTATATTTCAAAAGGACAGACTTTAAGTTTGGGTCCAGATCAGCCTTACATGACATTTCTAGTATCCTTTGTACTTTGAGGAATTTAGGCATACAGACTTTTACAATTTCTTGATGTAATTTAAACCACTTACAACCAAGTTTTTAACTCTATGATTCAGCAGTTTCCCTGTAGAAAATGATGTTCACTTATAAATTATATCAGATATTTGCATCTATTGATAGTTATTATACATAACCACATGGAGTTATATTGGAAGCTGGTTTATGAACATGCATGTTTTCTTTCAATGATTTTTTTTTTCACTGTATGACACTCCTTTGAATAATGCATATCTTTTCTTTCAAAGACTTTTTGGAAACGCAAAGTGTTGCAATTGTCCCCAGGGAAACAAGTGGAATTCAGCCTAGATCTGTTATAATATCAGAATAATGGACCATTTTAGAAAAAAAAAATTATGTTTTGAATTTCAAAATGACATTTGTCAAGTAATGTAATATGATCTTGGAAAATTTTAAAAGAAAAATAATCCTACTTTTTTATAATTGTTTTCAGGAAAAAAGTTTACAGTCTTAAGGAAAATATTCAGGTCTATCATATGGTTTGACAGATTTTTTAAAAGTTATTTTTGGTAAGGTCTTCTTTTAGAAAAAAAAATCTCAAGGGTTTTTTGTACCACTATAATCTCTAATACTCAGAATTACTGTGTATTTACTTAATTTCTTATTATGTGCCTTATTATGTGCTTAAGATATAATAGATTAGAGTTTTATCTAAATATCTAGAAAGATAAATTGTGGGCTTGGTGAGCATTCTGTTATTTCCTTGTCTTGGATTTTAAGGGTTTTTTTTCCCCCCTTTTTTCATTGCAATTTTAAGTGGTTTCAATAAGTAATAGTTTTTATTCAAATTTTTGGTGCTTTGGTGTAGTGATGGGCTAGGGAAGGGTGAGTGGTTTGGGAATAACTCGGTGTGCACCTGTAGGCCTCTGTTGTGACCGCTGGTTGCCTCCAGCCTTCTTGTAAAGTCAGAGCTGCAGAACTGTGTCTCAGTTCACATCTGTCTGACCTTTATCGCCAGGATTGTCTCAGGATTACTCGGTTCTTTCTCAGCACTCAAGAACTTGATTATCTTTGTTAATGGAACTTCATTGCTCTATGTCCACATATTTGGAGTATGAGAAAGTGGGTATTTTTTTTATATTCTTGACTCTCTTACGTTTTTGGTTGAATGTAAGGTACATGTTAATGTTGCTTCAGTGATTATATCATGTAAAATTGTTTCTTCATAATATAAAACTGCGTTTGTTAATTATTCCTTCAATGCTTAATCGGTTTCTAAAATACAGAATTTGTCAAAGGGATCGATTTTTGTCCACCCCTTTTCACTTTAAATATTCTCAAATTTGATCATCTCATTCTTCTGTTTTCAGCCATTAATCTGAACATACATTTTTCATTTTTTTAAAAGAAAGAAAAAGTTTTATAGAAAATAGAAGCTGAAAGAGATAATTATAGATTGTTTAAAATCAAATCAGAATTCCCTCAATAAGAAGCAACAGTTCGTAAAACAGACAGATGCTCGCTTGGGACATTGCAGATGGGGTGACCTTAGGCTGAATAGATAGGCATAATAATTATCCAGTTGGGTGTTTTCCCACTTATATTTGAGGTATATTTTCACCTGAATACCGAATAAAGGAGGGGAAATTGGAACTCTCTCCCCAAATTTGCTCTTTCCACACAGACACTATATTAATTTTCAGTGATATTTTAAATCGGATTGCTTCCTTTATTTTGAGTTGGGAACTATGTAATTTATTAATCTATGACATAACATCCAGCATAAGTGTAGCAAAAGTTACTGATAACAGAAGGGAGATCATAATAGTGTTGAATGTAATTCTGAAGTAGGGATGGCCTTTAAATTGAGAGAACACTGAAACCCTTTTCAGGGATTTGTGTAGATATGTGTGCGTGTGTGTGTGTGTATAAATAAGTGTATATACATACATATACTCTTTTAATGTTATATATACATATGCACATTGCGTACATTTTAATTTATTGACAAAATTAACAAAATTAAGATTTGGGAATGTAGGATATGCTTATTTTAAAAGAGCATGTTTGAAGTCATCAGATTGTGTCAAAATTAGCTGTAGCATATGGATGCTGTCCATATTGAGCTCTTTATTGTTTGAATTATAGAGGTCTACATATTTGTGTTGGCATAGTTTTAAATACTGGGGTAATGGAAAATTTTAATCTGTATTTTTGTTTTGGCATGCACTTATTCAGTATCTTTTAGCAGTGGTTTATTTTTGCTGTTGATCTTTGAGAATGCCTTGCTGAGTTAATTTACTTTATTTTGGGGAGTGTTGTCATAACATTTTTCAAGGTATCCTAACTAAGCATATATAAATTCAGGACTTAAGGAAATAGCAGTACACATTTAAAAACAGTGCTATATAGCAAGATGTTTTACTTTGGGGTTTGCAAACTCCTATACTTACAAAATGTGTTTTGTGATATATGAGAATAGACAAAATAATGCATTCTCTTAATTGACAATTTGCTAGAGTTTCAGGATTACCCCGTGTCCACATAAAATGACATGATATCTTCGGGACTAAATACTAGATACAATTCTTTGTAGCAGTGTTTGAACTGAATGTCATAGCTGCTATCTTTTTAATTCCTTCTCTGTCCTTTCCTGCTGTGGTGATTAAGGGTCCTGTTGAAGTTTAGGAATTAGCCCTTATGAGTCAGGCATGGTAGCACACAGCTGTAATCATAGTGCTGAAGGAGGCTGAGCTTTGTGTTTTAAACCCAGCCTGGACTGCAGAATAAGTTCCACGCCAGCCTTGCTACATAAGACTTTGTGTCCCCATCTACCCCCAAGATAAAACAAATAGCTTTTAGGAATCTATAGTGTCAGTTTTTAAAGTCTTCATTTCATCACACAGAGCATTTATATTTGAATGAATATATTATCATGTAGTTTCTCTTCTAGTTCCTCTAAATATTCTTGGACAGAAAATGACAGACTCAGAAATAATGATCTTTTGTGCCTCAATGAATGCACTTGTAACCCCAGACTCACCTCCTAGAAAGCCAGTGTGTACTGCTGTTTTGAAAACGAAGAGCATGACTGTGGAGAGAGCAGTTTTCTCAGCTTTCCCTTTGTCTTGATCTACTGTCAGTGAGAAGACTGCCAGACTCTGTTCACTGTTGCGCTGAAACAAACCCAGGTTAGAGTGTACATAACTTTAAAGTATAGCTCGCCTGTTTTTTAAAGGGTTGTTTTAGTAGAAGACTGTTTGCAGTCTTTTTTCAGAGCAAATCCTAATAGGTACTTGTGAATTGTTTAAAAAAAAATAGAAAATTGCAGAAATGTTAATTGAGGGGTGTAAAGGACCAAAGTTTATGTGCCTTCTTCAGTAGTCTTATTGACCTTTTCTTCCTGTTTGAGCCTAAGGTAGCACTGGTATTTTGATTTTCAGGAAATGTGTACTATACCGTTTAAGAGAATGTTGTCCCACAAACTAGTCGTCCAGGCAAACAGTCCTGAGTAAACAAGAGCTCAGGTGCACCTCTGCTTCCGTCTTTATGGTGGTCACCTTAGCTGTCACAGGCTGAGTGAGGCACATGCTCCAGAGAATGATGGTAACTGTCATGCCTGAAAGCTGCTTGCGGCCAACTTCACTTAACGCTGCCAACAGAGTTTTGTTATGTTCGTAGTAGTTCTAAGAACAGGTATTCTAAGTAGTTGTTTTTGATGTCATTAAGAATATCATACTCTAGTCTTTCTTTTTTTCTTACCACTCCTTGTTACCCAGATCTTTTAAAAATGCATCCCATATCCAGGAAGTACTAATTACAAAGATTGCTGACCACACCAAGTTTTACATTGAAATTTCACCTCATTGCTCTGACCAAAGACTGCCTGTTCTGGTTTTGACTCATCTGTGAAGCATTTTCCCTGAGCTCTTTTCTGAAAGATCCCATGCAGAGCGGCCTTGACTTTCCATTTCCTCCTGATGAATAGACTGCTTAGAGAAAATGGGAATTTTACTGTGAACAGAATGAGTGGACAGCAAGGATGGTCATTTTCAGTACTGTATCTGAGGGGGAATAGCGCAGCTAAAAACCTCTAATATTGTCTAGTGTTTTACATGGTCTGTTCATAAAATTCCCTTTTTCTGTTTGTAAGAATGTTCATCTAACAGAAGAAAATGCTGTAAATATTTGTAACAACATTTTTTTAAACCAGGCCAAAAAGGAAAAAAAAAGGTTTTTGGGAACAAGTTAACATATAAAGTGGTTTTATAGAAAATAGCGATTGTCTTGTATATTTTGATAAGCAACAGTACCAGATTTCATTTGTAATACAGTTTGTGGTATTGGAAGAAAAGGATTCTGTGATTATCTAAGTGAATTATGTTATAAATGCAAAGGAGAAAATATTAAAAACCATATTTTCTAACTGTGTAGTGCATGGTTAATTCAAGCTTCTGTACACTACAATATTGATTCCGTTTCCCTTCGGTTTGTATATTTGATACCTGTTACATGGAATCTCAGTCTCTTTTCCTAACAAGTATAGCATTGTAGCATGCCTTTTAATAAATGTCATGGCATCTGTACTCTCTTAAAATTTTTCTGTGTTATCGTCTGTGCTTTGGGTTCCCCTTGTCTTACCTGTAATCCTAACGATGTCATAGTTTCCTTTACTTCCCATGGCCATCCATCTCAAGTTATCATGCCGGATAGCAAATAAAGTTATCTGGTCTTTAGGTATAATTCTCATTTTAAGGAGCAAAGCACTTCTCTGATCTTAAAATACACCATCTTGTTGGGATGTTCTCCACTGCATACACAAGTCAGAGTGCTCACAGCCTCCCTCCCTCCCGGCCTTTGTGTACAGCTGGAGACAATGTGGCCTTCAGTGAGCTTGCGCCCTTTGAGTTACAGGTTAACAGTTACTAGCTGGCCGCACTGCTCTTCTGTAGGCAAGCCCTTTGCTGCTTATTTCTGTATTGTTGCAGTTCAGGAGTAGTTACATCTATTTTAATCTTTTACTCAAAGATCCTCTAGGAAGTGGGGATTTGTCTTTAACAACATAGAAAATGTTATCATTGTTGGCTTACCCACAGGATTTATTATTTTCTTAAATGTTACTACATAAGTATTTCAGCCAAAGAGATCATATTTGTTTTTAAAACGAAAAAGCTCTACAACCAAATGAAACTTTGATCAGTTTGTTTGACTGTGAAATACATACACAGCAGAGCTACAACCAGGAACCATGCTACTTTTGAGCATGAGAGGACTAAGAGTCAGCACTTCACTCTCCCGCCAATTCCAGTTCTCCTTGCTGCCTTTCGGTACCGTCTGCTGCATGCACCATGCAGATATGCGGTTTTATTTTCCCAAGTACTGCTAACAACACGATCGTGAAGTCTGCAGTGCTGGGGCTGGGGGACAGTTCTGAAAACTACCAAAACCAATGTAAAAGACACTGAGCAGAGCAGGGCAATCATGATGCACACCTTTAACCCAGCACTCTGGAGAAAGGCAGATCTCTGTGAGTTCAAGGCTAGCTTGAGCTACAGAATGAGTTCTAGGATAGGCAAGAGGATAGTGAACAGGGTGCTAGGAGCATTTTGCTGAAGACTAAAAAATTTAAACTGACAATATTGTTTGGTATAAAATTTTAAGGAAACCCTGCTCTTTAAAAAATCCATCCCTCACAGTTGTAGGACCTAGAAATTCAAATTGTTTTTTCAACTTCCAGTGAGAATTTGACACTCTCTCTTCCTGTACAGTTTATATTTCTTCCTGGTACTAATTTTCTTGCTGTGTAGGTTCTGTGGTCTTTATGTCCCTTCCTGTAGTCTTCCCTCCATTTGTGTCTGTGTTGTGATCTTTTCTAGCAGGAGAGGCAGAGGTGGAAGTATCTTCTGGATTCTATGTGGAGATGCAAAACAACAGGACAGGCATAATTAAGGCCCAGCCACACAATGTCCCTTTACTCACAGTAAAGTCTTTGCCTCTGAATACAGTCACCGTCTGAGATTTGGGGAATTGGACTTCAACTTGTGAATCACGATGGGTGTAGTTAAGTGGAATTACTTGGGGTACTGTAGGTTACTTCTGCCAGCAGTTGAGTTAGGTGCTGGGATAGTAGATGTTAAAGGCATGTGACTTGAGAGGATATACTGTAAGTGGCCACAGAGACATCTGACTATATATATATATATATCTCAAATACCTTTAAATTGCTGCCTTTAAAGTTCCAAAGCTGGATGATAGTGGTCACTGTTCTGTTAAGAGTATATATAGATGAAGCTGCCAGCCATCCAGCTAGTTGTGTTAGAATGCCCTACCCACTCTGTAACAATGTTGTACTTCTGCTCTAGAAATAAACCATTTGAAAGCACTCAGATGTCCTTATTTGAAGAACAAATAATGGAGTAAAAGGACACAGTCAAGCTGGGTCTAGTTTTTAGTCTGCACTGGATTGTGATTTTGATAGGGGTACTGGGCTAGATAAGGCTAAACATTAAAGCTGTTCTGTGTTTGTTTTGGTGGGGTTTTGCATGACATTTCTACATCATGCATTTTTTTTCCTGTTGTCTTTAACCAATGGCAATTTGTCCTTTATTTTTTTAGATTAAACTGATAAAAATTAGTGGTTTCATGGAACCTAATGCATTTCTGAACCATTGGCTTTCAGCGTAGAATTCCCAACTCTTACCAGTCCAAAGTAATTAGCCAGGAAAAGAATGACTAAAATTCTGTGAAGATGTGTTAATTGTTCTTTCTGGAAGAAACTGTCCCTTGTGAGATTAAATCAGCACCTGTACCATTGCCTAAGGTTATGGAATTTGCAGAATTCTTTCTTGATCTTGGGAGAATACAAATACCAAGTTCTAATCTGTTTATAGAGGTTGTCTGTAACCAAAAGAAAGCCGCTGTGGAGTATCTAAATGTTGGGAGAGGAACACTTTATAGAGATAAAGGGATGATAGAATATTTACATATGGAACTGTACTATGTTTCAAGTAGATACTATACATTACATGGAAGAGTCTCACAGATGGGATGCCAGTCCGTCCGAGGACACAACAGGTTCAGAAATGAGACCTTGGGATTTCCTTGGCAATCGAGTATTACAAGTGCATGCGCAGGGGTTTGCGGTGTCTGACTAATTAGTGGTTTGTATCTTCTGTTTCATTTGCCTAAGAATTTACTTTTGACAATACATCTTTGTACACTTAGGATTTATGTGTCTCTGTGATACACTTTAGTGGGCTTTATCAAGCTAAAGGCTATAATCCAGTCTGTATGTTGCTTAAATCAGAAGGGTATTCTATCCATGAAGACTCTCTTAGGAAGAACACAAAATGCCATGGACCAAGTTTACTATGAAACTCCCATGTGTGTATAAAAATTGAATTTCATTAACAAAAGAATCTTGTTTTCAAGTAAGATTTATCTTCTGAGTTGTTTTATACCCAGCTACACTCAGAAGTGGTACGTTTCTATGCCTGTTAGCTTTATATTTGCAACTGTAAGCATGATTTATGAGCTGTTGATCTCTAATCAAATGTATTTCTATCTAACTCTAGCATCCCAAGAAACTATAGTAAGAAGCATAATTAAGCGTGTTACTTAGCTTCTTAAATACATTTACATATCATATGATAAAACGCCATGTACTCAGTATCTCACTGCGGTTACTTAGCTGTGCTGGTAATCCGTGTAGGGCCTTGCGCATCCAGAACAAGTATTCTGCTGCTGAACAGTACCCGCTCGCCTCTAAGACTTCTTTTAGTCGTGTTTGTTTATTTCGGTATGTTGAGGTTTGAGCCAAGGCCAACATATTTACTAGGCAAGTTCTTGAGTGCTGAATTACCAACTCAGTCTCTCCGCCCTGATCACCAGCTGTAATTGCTGCTTCATTTCTCTCCTTTTTCCCCATCCCTGGGGTTGTATTTAAAGTACAGTTGTTAATAATGCGGCTTTTCTTTCTGTTTTTTTTTCTTTGCATTTTGTTGAACTTAGCTCTTAAAAAAAAAACCTTCACTGTCTAGATTTTGCTGACTGAATTTCCCAGTGAAAATTGGTCACTCACTCAAACTCAGTTTCTCTCCTCCCCTGCCTTTCTCCTTCATTCCTCCCCTCCTTCCTTCTTTCCCTTTTGAGACCAAGAATACTTCACAGATGACGTGATAGCAGTGACCATTGATAGTCATTTCTTAGCGTCACTCATTTTTAGGGACTGTAGAATGGTAAAACTGGCATTGAGTAAACCCACGCATGACCTTTCACATGTTAGGTGAGTGCTTTACCACTCAATTACGTCCCCAGCTTGCTTTTATTAGATTAATTCTGCATTAGAGAATTTTCTTGGTACCATGTATTTAGTATTTGGAGATACAGTCCCTGTAGAAAAGCAAGATAAATGCCTGTAGGTTTTTTGTTGTTTAAATTATTTTGGTTCCTATCATACTCCAAAACTTTTCCCTTAAAAGAGCACACTTGGTGCTGGAGAGATGTCTTAGCAGTTAAGAGCACTGGCTACTCTTCCAGAGGACCTGGGTTCAATTCCTAGCACCCATATGGCAGCTCACAACTGTATGTAACTCCTGTTGCAGGAGATCTGACATCCTCATGCAGACATGCATACAGGCAAAGTACACACACACACACACACACACATATGCACACTTGTGTTTTAGAAATTTTCCAATATTTATGATGGCAAAGACATAAGCTTTATGCCTGTCACTCAGTTAATGCAATTCATAGTCATTGTTTTATATACCCCACACTTCTTATCCCCTTAGGAGAGCAGGGCCTTGTGCAGAAGACCTGTATGTAGTAGGTATCTGTTGAGTGGATATATAATTACTTGCCATTTGTTTTGTGTGTGTAAGAACTGGTGGCATCCTTCCCTTCTTTGGCAGCCACTAGCTCCTGCCTCTGAAGTCAAAGAAACCACGGCCAATAAGACTACGGATACCTGATAAGTTGTCCTCATCAGTCAATTGCAGACAGCCGAATTTGCACTTGGAAAAGAAAACAGGCTGTACCTCAGCCTACCATTCCACCTACTCTTAGACTGTAGAGATGGCTCAGTGTTTAAGAGCACTGGCTTCTCTTCCAGAGGACTCAGGTTCAATTCCCAGCACTCACATAGCTAGCAGCGCACACCTGTCTGTTACTCTAGTTCCAGGGGATCCACCATCTTCATACAGACATACGTGCAGGCAAAACACTGATGCACATGAATTAAAAATAATAAAAATGCCTACTCTTTGGGGAATTTGGTAAGCAACAAATGTGTGCATATTCCAGATCCATGTCCTCAGTAGAACTGTTGATCCTGGCTTCTGTAGATTTTTCTTGCATGGTGTTTCCCAGATACATAGGTTTTCCAGACATGGACACTCCCAAGGATGTCGGAATATTCTGCATATTGTTTTCTAGGGCTGTCATAACATTATCACAAGCTAACTGACTCAAGTAATGAACAGTAGGCAGGATGTAGCTCAAGGCCCTGGGTTCTGTCCCCAGCAAAAGCAAAATGGAGAAGTTTATTTCCTTCGTTACTGAGACTAGAAATCTGAGACCAAGTTGTTGGGCTTAATTTCTTCTGAGGTCTCCGTTTACTTTAGATGGTTACCCTGTATCCTCACATGGTTTTCTGTATGACTGGGTTCTGGTATCTTCTTCCAAGGACACTGATTTGAGGCTCGTCCATATAGCCTGACTTATATTAACTTCTTAAAGGCCCTGTCTCTGATTACTGTGAGCTACAGCTTTAACATGATTCTCACAAGAGACAGTACCAATTGGATGGACAGATGGATGATGAAGTGAGGATTTGGGGGAATTGGTCCAAACACAATCATGGATGTCCGTATTCAGGCTTTGTTTAAGCCGGAAGGCATTAAAGTCAGGCACGTGTTAAACTCTTTACCAAACAAAAAATCCACAAGATTTCTGGAAATGGTCTTCAGGGCCATCAGCAAAGCAACACTTTTTCAGCACATCTACCAAATGGTAAGAAAGGCCAGGGTCTGCCTTCCTTATTCCCCCACAGGCTGCTCATGTGTTTGCTGCTGAGGTTGGAGCCCAAGCGTGGTGGTGGTAGCAGCATTGTCTGGCCTAGACCCTGCTCATGAAATGGAGTTTCTTGAGGTGTGGTTTCTCTGGGTTCTGCTCACTTCTACATTAGCTTGTATTGTGGTTTTATATTAATAAAGTCAACCCCAAAAAACCCCAGCTGTTCCCCACTACAGACTCGAATCACCACTACAGAGCCAGTCTGCTCTGAATGATTTCTTTTTCCCTGATCTACTTTCCTTCCCCTGCTGCCTTCCCTCCTTCCAGCAACCAAAAGCCATGGCTTTCCTGTATAACCCAGCTGGCCTGGCATTCGCCCTTTTCCACCTGCCTCCCTGGTGCTGAGATTCAGGTATGAGCCTTGCCTAGCCCGAACTATTTTTTTTTCTTTTAATAGGCGTCCTTGGATTTCAGTCTTGGGAAGAATTCTCAATCAGGATTCCAGATTGATGGAAGTGCTCTCAATATTTAGTTAAATTCCTTATTCCCCACTGTTGGTATGACCTTGTCCTCAACTATTTTGTTTTCCCTGGATGTTAGTAATTTTCCATCTTGCAACCTCCCCACATCCAAACTGCAACTTACACATTCCCATTGCTACTCTTTTATCAAGAGCTTGGTTTGATCCTCAGGTGATTCCTATCATGATCGTCCTAAACAAATTCCTTTTCTAATGCATTTGTGGATATCCTTTCCCACCAACCAGGGGCCTAGACTAAGGCACTCAGAGAAGCCTGCTACTGTTGCCCCTCCCAGCTCCAGTGTGTCTGCTCTGAGAGCAGAGAAAAACAAACAACAAAATCTAAACAAAACAAAAGCCAGCCATAAAAATCATTCTGAATCTCTATAAAATCTCTGTAAAAAAAGCCTTCTGGGCAGCAGGCAGCTCTTGGGCATAGAGGATTTGTCTAATACTCACTGGACAACAGACCAGAACACTATGAATTCATTCAGTTGGAGATGCCAGAACTGCATCGGACAGGCTGTGGTGCAATTTATGCCCCCAGAGCAGAGTTAAGAGCTGTAAGCAGTCATCTGACAGCAGTGTGACTTAGCAGCTGACTGGTGGGAAGAGAGGAAGTAAGCCTTATCAAAACCACTGATTCCTGACAGACTGTCCAAAGGACAAATGAGGCTGAACTTGGTACAGGGGAAATGAACTCCATTCATTAAATGAATAAGCAAGCAAGTTCTAGAGAATGGGACCAGTAACCAAGATCACTACACTGTTTTCTGAGATGAACAGGTGTTAACCAAAATGGCTGCCATGCAGGGAAACATGAAAGTATTACCAATACAGGAAGGAAAGCGAGGCAATAGAAATTGTGCATTGGGGGGGGGGGCTAGAGAGCCATCTTAGCATTTAAGAGTACCTGCTACTGTAGAGCACCCAGGTTCAGTTCCCAGTCCTCACAGCAGTCAGCTCACAACTGCCTGTACTCCAGCTCACGGAGATCCAGCGCCCTCTTTTGACCTCCACAGGCACAACACTCATGTACCGTTACTCTCATGCCTATACATAATTGCTAATAATGCCCAATCTTTATGTCAGATTTATTGGGGAAATGGTTTACAGTAGCCAATGTACATGTTCAAAGAATGAAGCAATATACGGTTAAAGAAGTAATTAAACATCTGATGTTACATCAAATATACCACCAGAAAATTATTGCAGGGAGCCATGGAATGTGAGTTCAAAAACAATGGAAACAAAGCTCACTAGAGGCGTCAAACAGTATTTGAACTGGCAAAAAAAAAATAGAGATTAAATAAATTGAACAGAGAAAACAAAAAATGGAGAGAGCCTTGGACATAGGAAGCTTCCACATCATAGGGGAGCATCTTCAAGCAGTTGGGGGAAAAAAAGCAAAAATAAAAACACTGCTTATTGGCCAGCAAGTGGCACTGATCCACTACCAGTTGAGCCATCCATTCAGTGACATTAGAATCAACACCACAACCTGCTTCAGGGAGGAGGTGATCTGAGTTCTATCTCCAGTGCGGAGAAGACCTTGGAGGGAACAGAACAAGAAAACTCCCCCAAGTACACAGTCAGTCACAACATAAGG
>JAQHUG010000156.1:2821456-2833547 GCA_028555095.1 Dicrostonyx torquatus
AAAAAAAAAAAAAAAAAAGCCAGGTGTGATGGCTCACGATTCTAATCTTTGCATTCAGGAAGTGGGGCAAGACTAGTGTCTGTTTTTAGACCAACCTAAGCTACATGGTGAATTTCTGGCTAGCCTTGGCTACAGAATAAGACATTGTCTCAACTGTAAAGTAGAAAGTAGTTATTATCCAACAATCTCTTATCCAGCAAAACTGTTCAAAATGAAAGGAATACAAAGGCTTTTCAAGCAAAGCAAACTGATGACTTTGATACTGGCAGATTTGCCTTAGAAAAAATATTCAAGGGAAGTTCTCCCAGCATAGGCGAGTGACCCCTTGGCTTTCTTGCAAGTAAGAACATTAGCCAGCACTTCAGCACTTCCCTTGGGGGCTGTTGTAAATTGTGAAATCAACAAGCACAAAAAAATGCAAGAACATGACATTGGCTATGAAAAGAACATTTGTTCAGGCCAGGTCTGAAATCACGCCAAGCAAGTAGTCACCCTGTCCCACATCATCTAAGAATGTGTCTGTTGGGTAGAGCAATTGTCTTATTGCTCTGCATGTCATGAATGAACAAACAAAAACCCTGAGCACTGACTTATGAATTACAATTTTTTGCAAGTAGGGAAACCCACAAATGAAGTTTGAATGCTGAAGACTTGACTATGTGCCGGTAGCAGCTCCTCCACTAGCCAAAGGGGGGGTCTGCACTGCATTGTTGAGTGCCTCAAACTCTGAGCCAAAATAAACCCTTTAAGGTTTTATTTTGAGAGAGGGGTTATGTTTTATTTATTTCAGTATTTTGTCAGAGCAGTGAGAAACTACAGAGAGCTGGGAAAAGCTCTGCTCCCACCTGAAGTGGTGGCTACAAAATCTCTAGTGGCGGTCACTGACACCCTCTGGAAGTGTCTTGAGCAATGGAGACATTTATTCAAGTGTCTGCTAGCAGTAAGACAGTATGTTGTTCAGCAGCCCCGCAGAACTGACAGATAATGGTTACCTTCCTATTTTACTACTTCCTCCTTAGCACTGAGCTAAGCATGGTTGCAAATGGCTGTCCCGGTTCTTACACATGCAAGGAGAGAAAAAGGAGGCAGTGATGTTGTCTGTTACAGTCCTCATGCCCATAGAAAAGCACATCTTTATACTTCTAATAACCAGCTTTCTGTTCCTGTAACAAATACAGTTAAATCTACTTAAGTAGAGGAAAGGTTTATTTAGTCTGGTAGCTTTGGAGGTTTGAGCGCATGGGGTCTGTGTTGCAACAGCATATTGTAGCTGGAAACAGCAGACAGACCCCCCTTTGGCTAGTGTGTGAGGCTGCTCACCTCAGGTGGCTGGGAAGCAAAAAGAGGAAGGACCTATATTGCCTCTACTCTTCATGCCTATGGCTTCCAATGACCTAGACCTCACCCTCACTGGGTCCCTATTATTGCCCAATTGAAGGCTAGTCCTTTATCCCATAGGCCTTGGGGACAGGAGAAGTCTAAATTTTAGCAAATATATTGATGAGAATTACAGTATATGGCCACCTAGCTGCAAGAGAAGCCAGGAACATTAACATTAACATGGAATTAACATTCCATGTAGGAAATGAAAAGACTAGCAAGTGTTACCAGGTAGACCAGCCCAACGTGACTTCCACAGAGGTGAAGTCTGAATGACAAAAGAGTGGACTGTTTTTCTCAACGCTGAACACTGAAACCGTCTACTACCACAGTTAGCATGGATGCAGATCCCAAATCACATCTTCCTGTACGCATCAGTTTGCATTAGTTCTTTGTGTTCTTTAGCATGGCTTTATTTTTGCCAAAGGAGACAATCTACAAAAGCTCTGGGAAGTAATAAAGAACCACAAGGGAGCCGGGCGGTGCTGGCACACACCTTTAATCCCAGCACTCGGGAGGCAGAGGCAGACAGATTTCTGTATGTTTGAGGCTAGCCTGGTGTACAAGAGCTAGCTCCAGGACAGGCTCCAAAACTACAGAGAAACCCTGTCTTGAATAAAACCAAAAGAAAAAAAAAAGAATCACAAGGGTTGGGTAGACACACGAAATCCTGCCTCAGACTCAAAACCCAAGCTCTAAGAACCCTTTTCTGACAGTCAATTCCCAAATAACCACATAGAGGCTTATTACTAATTACAAATGCTCAGCCGATTAACTTAGACTTGTTTTTAACTAAATCTTATAGCTTAAATTAACCCATTTTTATTAATCTATGCGCCCCTCGGCTCGTTAACCTCATTTATGAACTTCTGTTGCTTCTTCTGTGTCTGGCTCAAGACTCTTGTGACTCCCTTTCTTCATCCCAAAATTAGTTTTTCAAGACAGGGTTTCCCTGTGTGGCCCTGGAACTAGCTCTTGTAGATCAGCCTGGCCTTGAAGTCACAGAGATCTACCTGCTTCTGCCTCCATTACCCTGCCCATCCCAAAACTCTTAATCTGGTTCTCCCAGCTAACCTTACCCTGCCTAGCTATAGCCTAGTCATCTTCCTTATTAAACCAATCACAGTGACATATATTCACACAGTATAAAGAAATAGTCCACACCCTTGGAAGAATGCTTGCATAACACACGTAAAGCTCTGGGTGTGGTGGTGCACTGGTGACGCCAGCCCTTGGGAGGTAGGAGAATCAGAAGTTCAAGGTCATCCTTAGCTACGGGTGCAGTTTCAGGTCAGTTCGGGTTACTGAGATACTGCCCGAGAGAAACAAAAAGCCTAAAGTCTTCCTCCTCAAGGGGCCATGTACGTCCTCTCACAGGTTCTGTGCACACTTTCCATGTCATTCTGTCGGGCCTGCATTTCCAGGGCTTTTATTTTCCATTTGGAGCTGTCTTTTGGGTTCTTTAATTCTCCTTTGGTAATCATACAATTCCCTTGCCTCCCTGAGGGACATTACCAGGTTCAGAGTAACGTAAACATCGTGGCTAGACCCTCAAACAATGGTAAGAACAGCTGTATTCAGGCCTTTGAAAAGCACGATTTTCACTTCCTTGTGGTGACATTTTCAAAGCTGGGCCTGCCACCTCGGTTGCCACAGAGGTGCAGACTCTTCCAGTAGCAGGCGGTCAGCACTGGAAATGGCATAATGGCATCCCTGTGTGTTTGCCAGCCCCACCCCTGATGTGCTTTTCCTGAGTATCTTCTACAGTTGCCTCAAAGCTGTCAAGCAAGCCTTTCTTGAGGCTTCCTTCTGGCAATGGCTGGGTATGGGGAGAAAGAGTTTTCCCCTGGAGTTTCACCGCAGAAATTGGGGTTGACTTCTGACACAAGGAAAAGGTGTAACTGGCTTCACCTTGCAGCCCGGTTGGATGAAGTTGGAATTTCCTTTCCTTGGTCACAAATGCCCCAATTCTTTTCCTAGAGTGTCATCAAGATGTCGAAATGAAAAGAAATTTTAATGTCAACTTGAAGGCCCAGATCTGGATCTTTGTTAAAATGCTGCCTGGAGTATCAGCCGGCATGCCTCCCGCCTCAGACTGGACACTTCATCACTACAGCTCTCCTTAATCCAAACAAACTCAGTTACTAATTGGCCTTTTTTCCCCCTCTTAAGTTTGCAACATTAACTTTGTTCCAAAGTAAGGTAATACTTTCTAAGTTTAGCAAAAATAATATTTTTGGCCACCTACAAATTTAGTATGGAGCTGAGAAAATCTATATGTGTTTGGCTTTGATGTCCAGATATTCACAAAGACAAGCAAATAGTTGGGCCTGGTGTCATACTCCTATAATCCCAGCACCCAGAGGCTGGGTGAGTTCGAACCTAGCATGGGTTATAGAAAGAAACCCTGCTTTAGAAATCAAACAAGAACAACAACAACAAAATTAAGGTAGGAGAGAAGGACAGGGAACATTGAGGGAGTGTGGGAAGGAAAGTAGCCATTCATTCTGGAGTCTGTGTGAATTCTCCCCCCAGATGATAGGCAAGGATTCCAGCTCAATAGCAGCATTTGTAGCAGAAGTTGCCTGCACAGAACAATTTCCTTCAATGCAGAAATGTCTCAAAAAGAACATTCTGGGTTGGTTGGTGAGAAGAGTCCATGGGAAAGCTCTTGCTGTACAGACCTGATGCCCTGTCTTAGCTCCCTTTTTATTGCTGTGACAAAACACCATGACCAAGTCAGTTTATAGACGAGAGCATTTAATCTGAGGATTATAATAGTTCCGTGAGGTTAGAGTACATGACTTTTATGGTGGGGAGCATGCAGCAGGCAGGCATGGAGCACTTGGCTGAGAGCTTATGTCTCCATCCACAAACAGGAGACAGAGAGCTAGCAATGATGTGGCCTTGGGAAACCTAAGCCTACCCCCAGTAACACACCTCTTTCAACAAGGCCACACTTCCTGTTCTTTCCTAAATAGTTCTAGCAGTATTAGCCAAGCATTCAAATACATGAGCCCATAGGGCCATTTCTCAGTCAAAGCACCATATGACTTGAAATTGAACCACTCTCAAAGGTTGTCCTCTGACCTCCACACACATACCTAAAACATATAAATACCACCACCACCCAAAAAGTCACGGCTGTGCTCCCTGTGGGGGCTTCGCAGGCCATATATGTTACATGGTAAAGGTACAACATGCTGGATGGTGGCCCCGCCTACAGAAATGAACTTGCCTTGTTGATAAGTCATGGTTGGCTGCTAAAACAGCATCATCTAGCGTCTAAGCCACCACGTAAGACCCATCCAGAATCTACCAGCTTCTTCCCTTTCTGTGGTGTTCCATAGCCCCTTCCGCAAACACTTCATCAGAGTCCCCTTACTTATCCTCACTAGCCAGGACCCAGGTGCCTTGCCTTTTCATCCCAAGAATATCCACAGCGTGTTAGCTGCTTTACCGTGTGCTAAACGAAGGAACGAATGGGCAATCATTTCTCAGGTTTATAATCAGGAGTCATCTTAGATGCTTTTCAATCTAATAGGATCTGGGGTGTAACTGTCTGAGTCACGTCAAGGCAATTACCTCCCTGGGTGCCATCTCCACTGTGCCTTAATGAAAGATCACCTCCCTTGAAATAGGTCCACGGTCTCTGTAAACTCAAATACTTGTAGTTGTGCTATTTATACAGTAGTTGGTCATCAGAAGACAAAGAAATTGTGGCTGGTGACATTCATTCTTAGTCACAAATGAAAAAAGAAATATAACAGTGACATTTCCACAGTTGGAAATTTAAAAAGGTCATCTGGCATTCTGATGCCGTAATTGGAAGACTGTGTTTACATTCTGATTGTCCATACTTCCAGGGACAGTAATAGTGTCAACACAGAAAGGCTGGCTGGGCAAATGTTTTATCTAGCAAAGGTGAAACTAACTATTTCTCTGGATGTTTATTATTAGGCTCAAGGATTCTCAAACCAGAGGGGTCCGCAGGCTGAAGGTCCAAGAATCTCAGATTGGTGAAGAATAAAGAAACATTTTGATTGTATTTTGAAAACTCATTTCTTTTCCCTAATACAAAATACAGAGATTCAAGTGTAAGAGCTAGGCTGGTGGGCATGCGGAGGATGTGGGGGGTGGAGAGCATGGCAGCATGAGCTGCAGAACCCAGGTGGCACTGGGCACATAACTGTCAGTCACGCGGTGTTGCTGACGTGACGGGCTTGGTGCTATATGACTTTCACTGCGAATGCAAGGTAAGTTCTCTTTTAAGTCAGCTCGAGGTTTTCATTTTAAAGCAAATTTTGATTTGTGAATCACTAAGCCACAGTAAAAAACTTTTAATGTGGGAGAGGCAGAGGAAGTGGTTCAGTGGGTAAGAGTACTTGCTGTGGAAGCAGAAGGACCTGAGTTCAAGTCCCTAGCACCCATGCAAAAGCTAAGCATGGCCCTATGGGCCTGTAACCCCTGCACTGGTATACAGAAGCCATTGGACCCCAAGAGGGGTACCATGAAGTTGCTCCACAGGCATGTGTTAAAACACAGAAGGTACTTAGGAAAGAACGTGGCATAGGGAAAATGCTAGTCAGCATTGATGGTTATTATTTCCTCATTTGTCGGGCTCAGCCTCCAGTTCCTCTACAGCTTCCCAGATCGAATGTGCAACCGATAGCAACATTAGAAACCCCATCTTGCTAAGACATGATAGACCAGAATGTCAGCTGCTGTGGGATGTGTTTGGAATGTCAACTAGCCCCAGGTATCCACCGTGCTCCATGGAGGGACATGGGTGATTCCCTTATTGCCCCTCTTCCACCAGCTCCTGTGTTGGGGGAGAAGGCTTCACTCAGAACACAGACTGATTAGTGCAGGGCAGAGGTTATCTATAATGGTGGGGTTGGGAGCAGGGAAGATGCCTGATTTTTCAAACTGTAGCATCAATAGAGGTAAGGCTCATTTTGACATGACTAGTTAATCTAGAACGAGTGTCTACAGACAAAACACAGGACACCTACTTGCACTTGAACTTCAGATAAACAATACTTCATTCAAACAAAATAAATAGCTTAGACCGCAACCGCTAGAAGACTCTCAAGGCTACGGGTCAGGACTGCTGCCACCGCTAAATATCTCATCTGGAGATAGAGCCTGCCACCTTCCCTAGGAGCTCTTGTTGGCGCTACTTAGTTACTGGAAGAGAGGGAAGGCATGTTATCTGTCTGAATCTGGACCAGACTGAGGTGTGTTACTGCTCTGGTTCTGAGTTCTCCCCTCAAATGACCACCCATGGCACAGGGGGCATCTTCCCAAGCAGCAGCATCCATGCCCAGCCCCTCAGCCGGCGGAACTCGGTGTGCTTCTGAACACTCTGGCAGGTCTTCCCTGTGTTTGCAGAGTCTGCAACAAGAGCAAACAAAACCTGCTGCGAACTGGAAAATGTTCTTCCCCAAACTAGACAGATATGTGGAAATTCTGACTTCTACAAGACTGGAAGTTGGCAGGCTATTAAAGATGATGAAATTTAATTATCACCGCACATGTCTGGGTGTTCTGTTGAGAAGTCAGCGATGTCTGGACAGGCAAAAACATAAATTATACAATGTTATGTGCAGAGCCCATAAAATCTGTTTTTCTTGTATTCCTTTCAACAAAGTTATGCTGGTACACCAAACATATTTACATAATTTGTGCTTTATTGGCAGTCACTACCTAGAAAGTATAAGTTGGGCCGGGCGGTGGTGGCGCACGCCTTTAATCCCAGCACTCGGGAGGCAGAGGCAGGCAGATCTTTGTGAGTTCGAGACCAGCCTGGTTACAAGAGCTAGTTCTAGGACAGGCTCCAAAGCTACAGAGAAACCCTGTCTCAAAAAAAACAAAAAAAAAAGAGAAAGTATGAGTTGGCCGATCTTTTCTGTACGTTACCAGATAGTAAAAGCGATGTTTTTGAGAGCCACTTGCAACCCATGAGAGCTCTTCAACTCTGCCCTTGGGACTTCAAACACCTACAGACAACATACAAATGAATGAGAGATGGCCAGTTTCACACATGAAAGAAAATAGATAGTCAGATTTGGCCTGTAGGATTAAAAATAAAATGGGTTTGGGGCCAGTGAGATGCTTTGGTGGCTAAAGACACTTGGAACTTGGATCCAGCTTAATGACGCGTTTAATCCCCGGGACCCACATAGTGGAAAAAAGAGAAACAACCCCCATCCCAGTTGCACTTTGACCATATACAAACACACATATAGTAATAAAAACAACAAAAGTAATAAAAAATTTAAATGAAATGCGACTGTATTCGCAAGATATAAAATTTGAATGTATTATTTAAAATGTAAATTAAAGTAAAAAAAAAAAAACAAAAATGAGGGCCTGGAATGTAGTTTAAAAATTTGCAATACCATTCAATGAGGTCGTGAGTTCAGTCTTCAGCTCTGTAAATTAACTGATTAACTTAAAATTTACAAGTCAAAATTATTTACATAGATTTTTCTATTAGTTATCTTCTAAAGTACTCAAGTATATTAAAATTAAACATAAAATTTAAATTGTGATAACAAGATCAATATTTTAAAGCCAAATTATATAAATAAAACTGACTTAATTTTGTAAATATTTTATTAAATTTTATTAAAGTCTTTAATAAAAATAGGACTATTCACAGTTATCATCCTAATACTCATTTGTTCATGTAGGGCAGCATCATGGGTTCCTCAGAGTGAAATCTAGGCCCATCTTGTCACAATTTAAGAGTAATAAAGAACTGTTGCGTTTCCTGTGTTGCCAAATGTTCCTCACTAGGCTCCTGAGCAATATTTGCAAATACTATGCAAATCTGTGCGCGCTTCTGGAGCCACAGATTGGAACATGAAAAACAAGAAAATGATAACACTTCCCATCAAGCCAAAGCCTGTTCCATCAGCGCTGAGTAGGGGGAGGAGTGAACAGGCTAGCTGCCGGGGCTTTTTCTTGGACTTCTGTCTTTCCATCCTCCCTGCAGTTTGAAGCTCCTTCCCCCAACGCTGGCACTGGTCCAGGAAGAAACTTGCAACATTGTGGAAGTTGCCGGGGTTTGTTTCTAGGACAGGATTCTAGCAATGTGGAGAAACATTTCCCGGTTCTAAGCTCGTGTCTGAGAGTGGGTGTTTGTAGTTATACTAATGCTAAGAATAAGACTCATGTCTTACTGTGCAGCTCAGCTTCAGCTCCCAATCTGTGCACTACCAGGCCCATACAAATTCTCTTCGCATGAGTGTTCTCCCTCTGCATGGATATGTGGCGGCGGGGGTGGGGGGTAGGGTGGGCGGGGTAGGGGGGTTGGGGGGGATGGCGGGGTGGGGTGGGGATGGGGGTGTGTGTGCATGTGTGTGCATGTAGTCATAGGTGTATGAGCCATCTAAGTGTGTGGGCATGTTTACATGCGGAGTCCAGAGGGTGATGTTGGGTTTCTGTGGTTCTCTGCCTTGTTTATTGAGACAGCGTCTTTCATTCAACTCCGAGCGCACCGATTTGACTAGGTTAGCTAGCCACCTTATCCCAGGGTTCCGCCTGTCTCGCTCTACTAAGTGCTGGAGTTATAGGCATGTGCCATCACAGCCGGCATTCATATGGACTCTGGGAATCAGACTCAGGTCCTTGCACTTGAGCCGCAAATGCTTTTGCTGACCCCACAAATTAATTTTTTATGTTTATTTCAGGTCTTTCTTTTTTTTTTAAGTTTTAAATTATATTTGAATTTACTTGTTTTTCTTGTGTATGTGTGGGAAGGTGGGATAAGTGGGCGGGTGCCAGAGCAAGGGGAACTCAGAGAACAACCTTTGGGAGTAAATTCTCTCCTATCATCAGGCAGGGTCCGAACACAGCGGGCAGTCAGGTGGGGCAGGAGGCTCCCTCAGCAACTGACTCAACCCTTATGTCTCCTTTATATGTTTTTCCATTAGTGTTCCATGACTTACTTGCCTTTTTAAAAAATAAAACTAAGGGGCTACAGAGATGGCTTAGCAGTTAAGAACACTTGCTGCTTTTGCAGAGGGCGCACATGACAGCCCACAACCATTCATAGTGCCAGGTCCCCGGCATCTGATGCCCTCTTCTGACCCCCGTGGGTAGCAGGCACACATTTGTGCATATACATACATGCATGCAGGGAAAAACACTCAAATGCATAAAATTAAAATAAAAAATTAAAAAATAAAATGGTTAATCAAAAGTTCTATCTTATACATTAATAAATTTGTTTTTTCAATATTTTTAATAGGCAGTGTTCTCAAAAAACACCTAATTCAGGGTAAAAGTCCTACACTGGGTTTGGAGACATTCCCTGGGACGAGTTCTGTGCAGGGTTGAGCCCCTGGCTGTGTATAGACAGCTGCCTCCTCTTCATCTCTCCCAGCCTAAAGTCAAATGCCTGAAACACTCCCAGGAAGCGCTCTCCCGCCACGGTGGACCCCCACCCCTACCCTTGCTTCCTCCCCAGCCCTGACTTTCTTCTTCAGGTTCCACAGCAAACATTGTCTCTTAACATAGTTTTTGTCTGTTTCGTTTTTTGAGAACTGAGTCTCAAAGCTGTCCTCAACCTGCCTCAGCGTTTTAAATACTGCCTATCCCACTGCCCCTGAAGGAAATGTCTTTGCATATATTCACAGAAGGTCTTTTCTCTCTCCTATCCTGTGATCTTTAGGGGTCACAAGACAGTGACTTTTCTTTTATTGGAACCTCACCATCTGTTAGAGGCTATCTCAAAGATAATAATATCTTGGTGATAATGGCATCTTTTCTGAGCTTGACAGTCAGGGTTTTTTGGGTTTTTCTTTTCTTTTTTTCCATTCTCTGATGACTCATAGACTTTTGTTTTAGTTGGACAGGAATGATTCTTAAAAACTGGGGAGATGGCTCAGTGGATAAGGCACGTGCCACAAACTGTATCAGGCTTTTTCTTTTTCTTTTCTTTTTTTTTAAATTTTTTTTATTTATTATGTATGCAGTATCCTGCTTGTAAGTATACCTGCAGGCCAGAAGAGGGCAACAGGTCTCATTATGGATAGCTGTGAGCCATCATGTGGTTGCTGGGAATTGAACTCAGGACCTTTGGAAGAACAGCTAGTGCTCTTAGCCTCTGAGCCAACTCTCCAGCCCAGGCTTTTTCTTTTTGGGCCACTAACTAGCTCCCAAATTACGACAGGAAGAAAGACTTCCTTTTAGTTATGGATAGTTATGAATTTAATTATGAATAACTTAGGTTCATTTCCGGGTAGCTCTTTTTAACTTAAATTAACCTATTTCTCTTTATCTACCTTTGCCTCAGGACTTATTATCTTTTTTACTTCTGTATGTCTGTTTTTTGAGATAGGCTGACCCCGAACTCACAGAGATCGGCCTGCCTCTGTCTCCCAAGTACTAGGATTAAAGGCATGTGCCACCACCTCCTGGCTACTTCTGTATATCTTACTTCACTGTTACTCTATGTCCAGGTGACTGGTGGCTTCCTGGCCTTTTGCCCTGGGTATGTCTCTCATTCTCTCTTCTCTGTTCTCATTTCTTTCTTCTGAGACAAATTTCCCCTCATATTTATTCTCTCTGCCTGCCAACCCCACCTATCCCTCTGCTGCCTAGTTATTGGCTGCTCAACATTTTATTAGACCAATCAGCTGCCTTAGGCAGGCAAGGTGAAACAAATGTAATACATTTTTATGTGATTAATCACATGTCCTTACATCATTTAACCAATGCAGCATACACAAATGTAACACACCTCTACACAGTTAAAGCAATATTTCGCAGCATCAACCAACGATACACATCTTTGCCCCAGTTAGAATAATAGTCCGCAACAACATAATATATGAGGACCAGAGTTCAGATCTGCAGAACTCATGTAAAAGCTGGGTTCAGCAATCCACCTGTTTCCTCACTTGGGGACCAGATGCAGGGGGCCTACCAGAGCAAGCTGAGTTCTCCGCTCACTGAGAAACCCTGTCTCAGTACATATGATGAAGGGTAATTTAAGAGTTCGTCTGGCTTCGGCCCATGTGGGCACACAGCCATGTGCACATGCACCCCAACATGGGTGAAGCCCCCCATAATGTGGTCTCTCCTATCTCTTTGCAGAAGTTGTGAGTGTGGGTTTACTAAAGTCATAAACCGTACCTCACTTGCTACCCCACTTGCCAGCTTGTGGTGACATTAAGACATCATTTCTGGGGCTGAAGAGATGGCTCAGCGGTTAAGAGCACTGCTGTTCTTCCAAAAATCCTGGGCCCAAGTCCCAGCACCCACATGGCAGCTCAGAGCTGTCTGTAACTCCAGTTCCAGGGGATCCTACACCCTCGCACAGACATACATGCAGGCAAAACACCAATGCACATACAATAAAATTATAAATCATTAAAAAACCTTTGTAACTGAGTGCAGACTTGGTCGCTAAAGAGTCCTTCAGGTATACCCCTGTTGTAATTATGCTAAAAGAAGAAGGGTGATGATTGATTGAATCTAACAGTGTAAAACATAAAGGGCATTTATAAAAATGAATACCAGGGTGTGGTGGCTCATCTCTGTGACCCCAGTACAGGAGTACCTGCTGCAATCCAGATGTGCATAGAGTTCCAGGGATACTTAATGAGACACTACAAGAAGAAGAAGGAGGAGGAGAAGGAGGAGGAGGAGGAAGGAGGAGGAGGAAGGAGAAGGAGGAGGGGGAGGAGGAGGAGGA
>JAQHUG010000156.1:2843314-2859949 GCA_028555095.1 Dicrostonyx torquatus
ACAGATGCACATTTTTGCACATGCCTGGGTACATATGTACATGTGTGCGTGTGCAGGTGGAAGGAGGCCCCAGTAGATATCGGGAATCATTCTCCATTACTCCTCCACCTTATTCTTTGAAGCATGGTCTCTCGTCAACCTGAGCTCCTGGGTATGACTAGTCTCACTAGCCAGGCTGTCCTGGGGATTCTGGGCTCTGCCTCCAGAAGTTATAATTATTAGTGGGCCACTATACTTTCCTGGCACTTCTGTGGATTCTGGGCATACAAACTCCAGTCTTTTTGCCTCTTCAGCAAGCGCTCTTTAACCACCAAGTCATCTCTTCAACCGTTCAATCATTGTTAAATGTGTACTTTCTCATGCACCTTCAGCACATGGCAGTGTAGCTATCACCACCCACCGGCCATTCGCTGAACTCTACGCAGAACTCAAGCCCTAGGCACGTGTGCATCAATTCCTTATTCCCCTGGTCCCCTGCCAAGCACAACTCTATGCTGTCTCTATGTTTACATAATTCATATGGGTAATCTCATATACAGCAATATCCTTTGTGACTGGCCTCTTTAACTTAGTAAAACATCTTATGTATGTGGTCTATTTCAGAATGTTTTCCTTTTTAAAGGCTTATAATATTCCATGGTGTGTATAAACCATATATTCTCATCCATTCAACTGCAATGGACCTATGTTTGCGTCTACCTTTTGGTCATCACGAATTATGCTGCTATAGACATGGGTCCACAAATATCTTCACTGTCACTTAACGTTTTAGTTTCATAGCAATAAGCATTAAAATAGACTTTGATATCTTGTAATCTCAGATGACTAGCCATGCTAGAATTATCAGGTATTGCCTTTTTGCACTTAGCAGGGTAGAATAATAATTTTTGTCTGGTCTCTTTGGAAGGCTCTCTTGAGCACACGTACCTGTTCTGGGTCCTTTCAGATCCACTTCAGATATTGGTCAGTCATCTCAATTTTGTTAGATGGGCTTTAAGTAGCGTGGATGTATCATGTGTGTGTATTCATGTGTGTGCAGGTATGTGCAGGTGTGCTTGCCTGTGCCTGGGCATGCGGAGGGGAGAGGTCAATGTTTGAAGCCTTCCTCTGTCTCTCTCCACCTGTTTTTTGTTTGTTTGTTTGTTTATTTGTTGTTGTTGTTTGACTCTGGGTCCTCTCACTGAGCCTAGAGCTTACAGCGAGCCGTCAGTTTCCCTTCTGCAACCTAGCCTGGAGTGACTGGTGTGCCCTGATCAGCCTGGCTTGGATGAGTGCACTGAGGATCTGAATTTATGGAGGTCATCAGGTGTGTGCAGCCAACATTTTGCCAGCTGAGCCAGCTCCCCAATCTTTGAAATATTTCATCTAACCATATGGATGTCCTCTGATGAGTAAATTAAAATAGAAAAGTTTTTTTTTTTAAAAAAATGAAGTAAAGCAGAGATTGATGTCCCGTGCCATCTTGAGCAAGACCTTCCTTGTCTCAAAAAAATTAAAATGATATTTTAATGGTGCAAAAGTTAACCTTTCTTAAGCTAGGAAACTGGCATTTGTGTAGCAAAAGAAGTTGCTGACTGTAGCAAGCAATACGGAGAGTATCAAAAATCATGTACAGCAGTGAAAAGTATATTTGAATTTCCTACACTGGTTCTTACACAGTGATTCTGAATTAAAATTCTGAGTTAAAATTTAATACCTTGAGCCCAGTGGTGGTGGCACACACCTTTAGTCCCAGCACTCAGGAGACAGAGGCAGGTGGATCTCTGTGAGTTCTGAGACCAACCTGGTCTACAGAGTGAGTTCCAGGACAGGCTCCAAAGCTACAGAGAAACCCTGCCTCAAAAAACAAAATAAGCAAAACAACAAAAAAATAATACATTATGAAGTGTGCGCATTGCATTCATGCATACGCAAAATAACTTGAAGTGTGCGTGTAGCTCTTATTTTTATAAGGTTCATTATTTTATTTCCTCATCCCAGTAACTGCCTTTGTGGAGGACATGTGTGGCAAAGCTGCTCCAATGTATTCCTCGGAGCTGGCTGCTTCGCTGATGGCGTGTTTTCCTGCTAAAAAGCACTGTTGCCTATTTAATTGAGCATCTGAGAGGAAAGAAAGAACCCCAAACTGCTATTTCCTTTTGTGCTCTCTAATTCAACACAGAACACTGCTGCGACCAGATGTGTGGGAGTTTTTCCACATACACAGTCAGGAGAGGAACACTGGGCAAATTGAATTGAACAGTTAAATTGAACAAAGAGCCACGGATTGGGCAGCCCTCGGAACCAGGAGCTGCGGCTTGATAGCACTGATAACAGGAAAAGGAAAGCGAGGAACAGAAAATGGACGTGAAGTGTAGAAAAAGGAAGTGGGGTACAGAAAGAGGAAATGCGGTACATAGACAGCTGGACTGGTAGGAGCTTGGCATTAGCTGGACGTGAGCATGATTTGACTAGCTGAAGCTTAGCTGTGGTGACTGGCAGAGACTCCATTACTTGAGGTAAACTCCTTGAGTTTTTAGTCTGTTTACATATTGAATTAGCTGATGTCTCACCAGGGGGACTGGCTGACTTACACTTCCAACACCAAAAAAACTCTTCAGCGGACAAAAGATGGGTGTAGCATTCAGTTCCATGACAGACTAACCCACTGCACCCCACTTCAGATGAGGATGGCAAGTCCCAGCTTTGACCTCTGCTTATGACTCTGTGTCAGATTTTCAGGTTTTCCTTCTGGGGTTCAACCGTTTGCTAGGCTGGTTCGCAGAACTCGGGAGGACATTTAGCTTTTGTGTATGGTGAGGGACAGCGAAAAGGGTAACAGCCAGATGAACTGCACAAGGAAGAACTGCGGGGAAAGTGTGGGGCTAGGGACACAGCTTCCTCCCCGCCCCTCCCAGCTTTAGAGCCCACCCTTAACTTCACTGAACCGCATTTTCTGAGACTGTTTGCAGAGCTAGAAAGTGTCTAGCTTTCTAGAGGTTGGTGAGTGCGACTCAGGAGTCCCCATCCTGTCATCAAGCTGTCCTTTGGGGCCTCACCGTTGGGATTTCTAGAGGCTCTTAGGAAGGTAATTCATTAGTGTTAAAACAGGGGGTCATTTTGGATAATAAAAGGTATTTCTACCCCAGAAAATAGGAACCGTGTTGTGGGAACGTGGGGCAAAACCCAGTACCATGTCTGTCACAATGTCCGCTGGGATTTGGGAGGAAAGGGTAGAGCATTTTCAGGGCTGAGGACCCCACCTTTGTAGCACAATTAATAAAACCCCAGAGATGGACATTGGGGTTCAACCTGATGATTAGAGAAGCAAGGCAGCCAACCACTAGAGAGGCCTTTAACCTCTACCAAATCTTCAGACTGAAGGGTAAAGAGAGAGATCCTGTCTCCATGAATCCTTAGACTCCACGCTCCTCTGAGATCCTGTCTTTTCCCCTTTATATTCCTCTCTCTGCCTGCCCAGCCAAATCACTCCTGTCTCCACCTCCCTAGTGCTGGGATTAAAGGTGTGTGATCCCAAGTACTGGGATTACCTTTGTGTGAACTCTTTTTAGATAGAGTCAATCTTGTGTAGCCCAGGGTGGTCTTGAATTCAAAGAGGTCCCTCTGCCTCTGTCTCCCGAGTCCTGGGATTAAAGGTGTGTGCCACCACTCCCTGGCCTGTATGGCTGGTTAGTATGGCTGCTTTGTTCTCTCATCTTCAGGCAAACCTTATTTATTAAAACACAAATAATATACCACTATACATACACCTTGGAACCAAAATTCAAATTCATAAAGTCATTAAAGTCAAATTCATCAAGTCATCCAATCAAGGCTCCTTCCAATTCCCGTTCATGAAGTGTGGGAATGCCCGCTGTGTCCCCTTCAAAGGACACTTTTCTTAAGTCAAATATTTTCACAGCAACCGTTTTACCGCTCCCAATTCAAAACTGGTTCATTATTCTGTTTTGCTTCTTGAGACAATACAGATGAATGACTTTGATGTAGCAATGCAGTCTTTGGCTCCAGAAGGCACTGTCCCAGGTATGGTGTTTCATAGTTTCACCTCTTTCTAGTGGGAGCCTGGGTAAACTCTAGTGGCCGTTCTCATGCAGGTCAGAGGAGGGAACATTTCTTCCGATGGCCCAGTAGAAAGCGGTGATGGGCATAAGTTTTGTTTGTGTGAAGAACTGTGCCTCAATTGGTGCAAACATGGTTCTCTGTTTGCCTGAAAGACTGCCATGGTGGGGAAGACTTCCTTACCACATGTGCTTTCTGGTTATAAATACACAGGCTGTTAGCTCACTCTTAGAGCAGTCCAGAGGCTTCAAAGCCATCTTCTCTCTCTCTTCTTCTTCTTCTTCTTCTTCTTCTTCTTCTTCTTCTTCTTCTTCTTCTTCTTCTTCTTCTTCTTCTTCTCCTCCTCCTCCTCCTCCTCCTCCTCCTCTTCTTCTTCTTCTTCTTCTTCTTCTTCTTCTTCTTCTTCTTCTTCTTCTTCTTCTTCTTCTTCTCCTCCTCCTTCTCCTTCTCCTTCTCCTTCTTCTTCTTCTTCTTCTTCTTGCAGGAGGGGGTCTCAGTATTTAGCTCTGTCTGTGGCCTGGTATTGAGCAGGCAGCCCTCAAACTCACAGAAACTGTCCTGCAACCCCGGTGCTGGTATTAAGGGTATGCGACACTGTACTCGGCTTAGGAAGTTTCTTGACCAGCGTTTTCTTGATCCCTCCGGTGTGTCTGTGCGGTGTGGCGTGTAGACATGGTGCATGCGTGTGTGGGTGCAAGCAGCGGAGTGCACATGTAGCGGCCAAAGGAAGCCTTCGCATGTTGGTGCAGTACAGCTTTGAAACAGGTTCTGCCAGTGAACATGCGGCCTACTGGTGGGGTGAGGCTGTTTGGCCAATGAGCTCCTAGATTCTGCATGCTTCTGTCTTTTAATGCTAGGGTGAGGAGCATGTGCAGCCATGCCTGCCTCCTGTACTCACACTGTAAATTTTAACACTTGCATCGCCAGTGTTCTCATTCACCGAGCCATTTCCCTAGCCCCACCCTGGCTTCTCTTTTAAAAATCCGAGGCACTGTCTCAAGTAGCTCAGGTTGGCCTTAAACTTGTTAATAGTTTGAACTCCTGGTCTTCCTACCTCTATCTCTTGGAGTGCTGGGGTCACAAGCTTGTACAACTATCTCAGTTTTATACCCAGGGCTTCGTACATGCTCGACAAGCACCCTCTATTCCCAGCCCCTGGTTCCTTTTGATCTTTATAATTAGTGCAGTGGTGTGAGCTGGTAACGCAAAGAGGAGATGGTTGTTTGAAGTACTGGAAGGCAGCGAAGGCAGGAAGATGGCAGCAGCGGTAGTAATGAACTGGCCGAAAAGGACTACAGCATGACAGTGCAGGGAGAAGAGACGGTGGAGCCAGACAGGGTCATGAACAGCCGAAAGATGGAAACCTGTGTGCCTCAGCCGCTAGAGTTCCAGGGAGCTGTCAGTGGCCACTGGGTCCCAGGCCTGTAATGGCAGCTGCAGGAGCTGCTGGTCCAAAACCCAGGGCTCATTCAGGACCTACAGCCCCAACAGGAACTGCTGCTGCCGCCTCACACAGCTGCTGTAAGGAGAGGATTACAACAGTTGCAAAATGCTGGGGTTTGCTGGCGGTTAAAGTCCGGCGCAATAAGCCTCCAGCCTGAATGCCTAGTCATGTCTCCGGCTTCTAAGCATGAAGCAACAGTCCCCTGGTTATCAGACTTCGGAGCTGTGAGCCTCTCAGCCCAGTCCAGCCTCCCCCTCCCCCTTCACCTGCGGATTCACGGCCTTGGGGCACAGAGAGCCTCTCTGCTTGTTCTAGCAGTGTTTTGTTTGCTTTTTTGAGACAGGACCTCTGGTGTGCGTAGTTCTGGCTGTCCTTGAACTTGCTTGGAACTCAAATCCTCTTGCCTCTGCCGCCCGAGTGCTGCGGTTAAAGGCGTGTGCCACTAGGTCTCCTCTGCCCCCTGAGTGCTGGGATTAAACATGTGTGCCACCAGGTTTGGTGCGTGCCCCCAGGTATGGTGTGTGCCATCATGTCTGGTCGCTCATCATTTCTTCTATCCAGGTAAAGAACCCCAACAGGCCCTGATTGGTAATACTGTCATCAAGGGTTCTTCAGTGGCAAATGAGCCTAGTTTATAGGTCACTCATGAAAGTCCACTTTGGAACTGGATAATCTTCTGGAAGTAGATTAGATAGTCCCCAACCCAACGCCCTGCTAAAAAGACATTCTGTAATTCTCTTTCATTTCCAAGTTTTGGATAGGGTTTTTTTTTTCTGGCATCACATTTTTTTTTAAAACTATGCATACATATTTCTTTTGTAGAAGGGCATGGGGAGTGGAGGTAAAGGGTGTTTGAAAATGTCTCCAATGGTGGATTTGCTGAAACACTGGCATGTCAAAGATCAGAGAGCTGGATTTGCCAGAAAGTTGCCTAAACACCAGACACATTTTAACCCAAAGCAGGCTTCTCTCTTTGTTGGACAGAAAATTATCTTCAAGAAAGCTTGTTACAAGACACTAGAAAGTTTATTTTTACCGGTTTCTTCGGGGCGGGGCATTTGCCTGTAATTAGAGGGAGGGAGACTTCACCGGTTAGAAGGCAAATGAGGGCACCTGCCCAAGGGAAGCGGTGAGTGCCCCTGCACTTGGGACAGCCCTGCAGACAAAACGGAAAGCCTTCACACCAGGTCTTACTTCCTCCTCTGCAGCCTCCCTCAACCCCAGTTCTCACTCCCTGCAATTAACTCTATGGTTCCCACCAGTGTCCGCCCAAACCAGAGACCTAAGTGACATCTGAAGTTTCTCCTCACTTTTCTTTCTCTAATATTTTACTAGTGTTAACTTATGGTGGACCGCGCGTTCCGGGACACTCAATTTCTGCTTCTCTCCAAAGTTCAGAGATCACGTGCCCCACCCATAAGTGTTGTATTTCCTGGATTCCCGCAGTAGCTCAGGGCTGATTCCCTCACGCCCTGCTGCGCTGCTGATCTTATTCTCATAGCAGAGACTTTACTTCTGCGGTGAAACATATTTCCCCAACCTTTTGCCACCACCCGGGAGCAGTCCCTCATGTAGTTTCTAGAACACACTGTGTTCCTTCATTCACGTCTTTCTTACCACGTGTTTCTTCCTTTTCGATTCCTAACAAGCTGGGTGCCCATCAAATAGCTGTAACTTTTGTCACCTGATCGAGTATTTTCACCCCCGGTGGACAGGCACAAATGACTTTTCGCCCTCTCTTCTCTCTCCCTCGGTGCGGCGACCACCACATCCCAGCTATCCTTGTCCTGTCCAGGAAAGAGTCTCGTTCATGTGACCCTCGCCCCTCTCTGGTATCCCTAGAGACCCTCTAAGTCACACTTGGCATAGCGACGTTTCCTCCCTAGCACAGACCGTTTTCGCCCCGTGGCGTGTCCGGCACGTAGCCGGTGCACCAGGTGCACTTAGGTTCCCGGACCCCGCTCCCCGAGGGGGACCCCGCGCTCCGCTGCCCTGCGCCGGAAGCCTCTGCGCCGCCCCTTCCCCGCGCCGCCGGCCTTATCTTGCGCACAGGGGCCTCCGGGGAGTGGCGGGCGCCGGGAGGGAGCGGGTGGCATGGGCCAGGGGCCCCGGGGCACGCGCCGCTCGCCGGGTCGCCGGGTGCTGCAGCTGCTACGGCTCATGCTGCTGCTCGGCCTGGCCCGCGGTGTCAGCGGAGAACCGGGCACCGACGGTGAGTGCGAAGCTCCGGGCGTACGGGACGCTTCCCGTTTAGGGTCCCGCGGCGCAGACGCGGGGCGTGGAGGAATCGCAGAGGAGGAGCGGCGAGGAACAGTAAGGGCTGCCCGCCCCGGGGACAGTGGGGCGTGGGTGGAGGCGGCCCTGCTTCTGCTCGCGCCTCCCGGGGTGGGTGGGGAAGTGGGGACTGGGCTCGGGTGCGAGCCCGGAGTAGAGGCGCGCGGAGTGGGAGCGCGTTGGCGGGCAAGTCACTGGTTCCCCCAGCTTCCGGTCGCGGTGGCTTTTGCAGGACAAATTGTTGGCCTGTAGCCATCCCTCGCCCTCCTCTTCTCATAGTTTTCACTTCCACGAAAAAGTCAATGTTAAGAATGCTAAGAAAGAAGCATAAGAAAGTTTATAGGAATAGAGTTCGTTCTTTAGTTCATTCCTCCATTCATTCATTAGTCTATTTACTCATGCATCTCTTCATCCATCCATCCGTAGAAAGCACTTTAATGTTTTTCCCGTGTCATGTAAACGTGCAGTGTTGGCGCTCTAGCATTGCATAGTCGCAAGGAGACAGACAAGCAATTAGTTTTTTACACAAAATGAGAAAAAAAAACAACACGGAACGTTGACATGGGATTTACCTGACATGGAGAATTCAGACAGGAAAGTGGGGTGATGGCTACCCGCAAACCTAACAGAAAGCATAATGATGGACGTGCTCTGAGAAGGCGTGCTGGACAGAAGGGGGGACCGACTGTGTCTTCCTGGGGAGCCCTTATGCACGCGATGAGTCAAGCTAAGCCTTAGGGACTTGGCGATCCTTGGATTTAGGAAAAGGAGGGAAAGGCACTCCATTGTATGGAGGAGGGTACTGACCACTCTTTATGATGTATGTAAAATGAATGACTCCAGCTTGGGAGACAGGCAGGAAGACTGCCCTGAGCTGGAGGGCAGCCTGAGTTACAGAGTGAGTTCCAGACAGACAGCCTGAGAAAACAAGGTGCACAACATGGACGGGACCGGAGATGGAAAAACGGACTGGATTTCAGGAGAGGGACTCAGTCTTACCGTCACTGGCAGGCAGACGATAGTGCTTGGGTTTCACTGTTTCTTCACTAGGAAGTCACCAGAAGTCACTGGAGGACTCCATATCAAACACTGTGTATAAGGACACCCAGTCTCTCACTGCCATTTCCTTAATAAAGCCAAACACTGAGTTTCCAGAGTGGTGGTTCATGCCTATAACCCTAGAATTTGGGAGGCTGAGGAGGGAGGATTGCCGTGGGTTTGAGATCAGCCTGGGCCGTGGAGTGAGATGTCTCAAAAGCAAACACACACAAAAACCAAACCTGATCTAGAAGTGGGAGGGAAGTGAGATAAGAACGGACTTCTTTCTTAAGATTTATTTATTTACTATACATTGGGGTTTTGCCTGCATGTATGTCTGTATGAGGGTGTCAGGTCCCCTGGAAGTGGAGATGCAAGCAGTTGTGAGCTGCCCTGTGGGTGCTAGGAACTGCACAGCAGTGCTCTTATCTCTCCAGCCCCCAAGAATGGACTTGGTGGAGCAGATTCCGGTCCTCTCAAATTCTCTTTGCCTGGCCCTGTTTTTTTGTTTTGTTTGGCTTTTCAAGATAGGGCTTCTCTGTGTATTTCTGGGTGTCCTGGAGCTGTCCACACTGGCCTCCATCTCACAGAGCTGCCTGCCTCTACCTCTCCAGTGCTGGGATCAAAGGCTGCCTGGTGACTTTTGCCATCACTTTGGGTATTTGATGGCTCAGTTTTCTAGAATGGCTCTCTCCTACCCACAATATCTGGGACTCCAGTAGGATTCCTTCCTTCCTTGACTTGGTCTCTCTCTTAGTGAGGATTTCATTGTTATGATAAAACAGCATGGCCGTGAACAACTTAGGGAGGTAAGGGTTTATTTCAGTTTATGTCTCTCAGGTCCCATTCTATCACTGAGAAAAGTCAAGGCAAGAAGAGCTCAAGGCTGGAATCTGGAGGCAGGAGCTGAAGCAGAAGCCATGGAGGAGTGCTGCTTACTGCTTGCTCTCTGACTTGCTCAGTCTGCTTTCTTGTACCACCCAGGACCAGCAGCCCAGGGGTAGCATTATCCATAGAGAGCTGGGCCCTTCAACATCAATCAAGAAAATGCAGCAAGGCTCGCCCATGGGGCCAATCTGGGGCCTTTTCTCAAAAGCTGTTCCCTTTTCCCAAATGACCGTAGCTTGTGTCAGGCTGACACAGAACTAGCCAACACAGTCTCCCGTGAGACTGTGAATAAAAACCTGAGGATACTTGAACCCCATTTAGGATCTGTGAAGACTCTAGCCTAGGGGAAGTATTAAGTATGGTCCATTGAATTATTGGGCTGAACCTAATGAGCAGTCACTTGGCGTCATCCACAAGTTCTTCTCCCTTAAATGTCTTTGGTGCTGTGGATTAAACTCAGGTTTTTGCATGCTAAGCATGAGCCACACCTCCAGCCCATTTGGGAAGTGTGAGGTGATGGGACGTGAACTCAGAGCTGCCTCATTTAACTCCTCTCCTTCGGTAGACAGTTTCCCTTTGCCTATGAACAGAGAGCATCCAGTTCTACAAAAAAACAAAAACAAAACAAAACAAACAAACAAACAAAAAACCTTCTTTCTTGAAGGTAGAAAACGCAGGGGTGATACAGTCCTCCTGTCTCAGCCACTGAGGTGTTGGGAATTATAGGCGCGTGCCACATGGCCAGCTCAAGTGTGGGTTCTTGAGGGGCAGAGCTAGTTTAGATGGTTAGCTGCAGGGACGGGAGAAAGATGCAGCAGTCAACTGGATGGGACACCTGGGCTAGAATGGCACCAAGGAAACCAGAAGCTGGAGCTCAAACAGCCTTGGGACTTGGTGACTCTGCCTGGCAACACAGGGTTGTTTGGAGATGTCAGTGGGGCTGGCCTGGTCAGTGCAGATTTGGGAAGAACAAGCTCATCTGCTCACATGTTAGCGCTACAGGCATTATTCATATTCAGTAGGGAGAAGGTGGAAATACAAGAATGGACTCGATAAAACCCTTGTAAAGCTGGGCTGCAAATGGGAGAAGTTACTGTCGGGAAGGGAAGGGAGGGGAAGAAGGGGGAGGAGAGGTCAGCAAACTGCCATTTCCTTCTCCTACCTAATGAGCGAGTGCTGTTTATATCTCAGAACCAGGCTGGCTGTTCTCACTTACTGGAAGTTCATTGAGCACTGACCACTTCTCTTTGGTGTCGTGACCACATCTCTATTGCCCACTGTTGAGCGTGACTTTGTTATTAAATCGAAAGTCCCTTGTGAAAAGGGGTTGTTGACTCAAGATACCAATGCGATGTGGGAACAAACAGGGGCCACCAGGATGGTACCAAGCACACGAAGGCTGTTCATGAGAGCTGGGTGTAGCAAGGGAGTCAGCCACTATCACCTGAATTTGGGGTGGTGACTCCAAGGCTGACAGTCGGGTGGGAGGGCTTTAGGGATGCCCAGCCTGGGAAGCTGCTGGTATTTGCTAGCAGTCATTCACAGGTATTCTGTGTGCTTGCTAAGGGGGCTTATTTGCCTTCCTCTGGTTGGCCTGGTTGTGTGTGTGTGTGTGTGTGTGTGTGTGTCTGTACGTGAAGACATATGTTTCTATGTATGTTTGTGTGTGTGTGTGTTGTGTATGCATGTATTATTTTTGTGTATGTGTGTACGTGTGTGTTATTTGTGTGCTGTTTGTGTGTTGTATGTGTATGTGTTGTTTGTATGTGTACATGTGTGCACTTTTTTCTTGAGACAGGATCTTCCAGTGTAGCCACAGTTGGCTTCAAACTCCCAATTCTCCGCCTCTATCTCCCAGGGCTAGAAAACAGGCCAATGCTGCCCTGGCTAGCATCTCAGTTGCTCCTGTCAATTCTCTCACTAGTAGCCTGAGCTGAGTTACATTTAATTGGTGGGAGATCCTTGGGGGAAGGTTAGCTGAATCCTGAGTTTGAGGGAAGTGGGGAAGCCAAACTAAAGAGCAGGAGGGTGTTGGTGAGTGGGTGGGGTGCCTGGCCCCAGGGGATTCCAGAGGTTGGTGAGGAAGGGTGGAACCAGTCAGTCCTGTTCTCACCCTTTCTGTGGCTTTGCTTGAGTCTGGGAGTGGCTGTGGGACTTGTTGGCTCAGGCCTGGCTGGGTTCAGGAAGTCCGGGAAAAGACAGAGCCAGAGGTGTGGAAGGAATGATGGGCCGCATTGGGGAAAGGTCACTATGTGACATGCCCCTGTCATGTGTTTCATAGGTGTGGGCCCCAGTCTGTCTTATGAGAGATGGCAGCATGGTAGGCATGGGAGTCAAGAGGGGAGTATACAGTTCCTGTACCCTGCCTGTACAGTACTGCCTGTCTACCATGCTACCGTTCATGGGCCGGGCAAGGGGCTGGAGACTGAAACACACACACAGAGCAGGGGGTCATCCTTGAAATGAGAACACCCCTTTTTATTGTGTTCAAGGGCAGTTTATATAGGGCTCTCCTTGACTAATGGCCACACCCTAGCTCTCTGGACTTTTCAGCTGCAAGCCCACCAGAAACCACTCCCCTGCCATCAGGAACTCATGAGGGTCTCATGCTCAGTGCAGCTGCAAGCACAGGAAAATAAGTTGTTTACTCTGGCAGGCAAGGGGTTGCAGAAAATTCAGGGTCTGAGGGCTTGCAGTCCCCAACAGGGGAGAGAGTGGAGTGGATAGTTTCAGAATGATGGGAAGTTGTTTAAGGTGAGGAGTGAGATGAAATTTAATGAAGGTTCCCACAGGGGGGCTTGCCTTCCACCCCCAGGAGCTGACCCTGTGTACATCTGTGTTCTTCTGGTTGAGTCTAAATGAGCTCTCTGATGTCAGGCTGTAGCTAACGAGCCGCCTGTTGGATTTACAGAACAGTGTGCAGGGCTGGGGCTGTAGCTCGTGTGACTGAGTGCTTGCTTAACATCTTGGGGGGGGCTAGGTTCCATCTCCAACAGGACCAAAAATTAAAAGATACAAAACCTCACAGCCTGCTGGAGGTGTCCTGTGTGAGGCGGTGTGAGAGAAGAACAGAATGAGTGAAGTAGGCTGAACAACGTGACTTTAGGGTGGGTCCCAAATTAATGGCTGCTTAACTGCAGACTCAGAGTTGAGATTTGGACACTGGTATACTTAATATGGGTTTGGTTTTTGGTCTGGAGGCAAGGTGTGGAGTCCACTGTGGAGTGATCTTGGTCAGACAAGGAGAATGAGAGATGGTCCTGGAAAGGTTTTACACAAGCAAAGGTTAAGGGTTTGGAATAGTCAGTCAGTTCAGGGGCTAGATCAGGGGTTCAGGCTGCGTGTGATGATTACTTGGCTAAGGAGAAGGCACTTCTGTCTTGAATTCATTTAAAGTAGAGGCTAAGGCTTGGGTGTAGATCTGTGGTAATGCACTTGACTAAGGGAGAGGCTGTGTTTTTTCTGTCAGGGATGCTGGAGAGGAGGGAAAATAGTATTTCTTGGCTCCCTGGATTCTATCTCTAGAATTTTATGTAGCTTCTTAGAAATAGTGCAGCTTGGTGTAGTATTCTAGACTTGATCCTAGACATTTTTCTGTTTCTGAGTTTTGGACTCTGTTGGGTCCCCCACTTGGTTATTTAATGTATTTCCACATGTCTCCATACGTTTAGAGAAGGGGATCTCTGTAGTATGAGGTGTGGGCTGTGTTCCCAGCATCTGAGAGGAGTGCGGGCCCTTTTGTTCCGTCCACCTGGCTCCCAGCCACTGGGCTAGCTTACATTCGAAATAACCACACGAAAATTGTATTAATTAAATTACTGCCTGGCCCATTATCTCTAGCTTCTTAATAGCTAACTCTTACATCCTGCTTTAACCCATATCTAGTACTCTGTGTATCACCACGTGGTTGTGGCTTACCGGGAAGATTCTAATCAAAGTCCATCTTGGTCTGGAGCAACATGGCATCTGCCACACTTCCTTTCTTCCCAGAACTCTGTTCTGTCTACTCCACCCACCTAAGGGCTGCCCTATCAAAAGGCTGAGGCAGTTTCTTTATTCAACCAATGAAAGCAACCCAAATGCAGAAGAACCCTCCTACACCAAATCTCTAGAAGGTTGAATAATGAGCTTACTGGATTTGTCCGGTCCTACTAGGATGGTTGGAGTTAGGTGAGGACAGATGTTAAGTTCAAGGGTTCCAAACTCCTTTCCTCCCTTGCCTGTGAACAGCATATCTTTACCTTACAGGCAGGTTCATCTTGGGTGTGTTTAAGGAGTTGCTGTGCTGGTTCCTTTTGTCAACTTGACACAAACCTAGACATAACTGGGAAGAGGGACTTTTAATTGAGAAAATGCTTCTATCAGATTGGCCCCTAGGTCGGTCCTTCCTTCCTTCCTTCCTTCCTTCCTTCCTTCCTTCCTTCCTTCCTTCCTTTCTTTCTTTTTTTCTTCTGGGCCAGGTGTTTATTTCCCTTACATGTAAGATGGTTCCCAAATACAATACTAGGGCTTCAGCACTGTGGTGGTGGGGGGAACATACCTGGCCTCTTAGGGTGAGAGGGTCTCGACTTTAGTGTACACTGACTGAGAAGGGAAAGAAAGGTGATTTTACTTTCCTGCCTCACCTGAAAGGACAGAATTCATTCCACTCGTTCCACCCTCCTCCCCCAGCCAGGAAGTTACCTTGATGAAACAGGCGATGTATTTCATTCTAACCATTGTGTTAGGTGGTATAGGGACTGGCCTGGTCCCAACCATTACAGGGAGGTGTAAAAGGTTCAGGAAGGTACAACGTGGATTAGGACACAAGATGGGGCAGATGACATCAGAAGCATGTGACTGGTGGGAGCTGTTCCTAAGCTTCTGGGCAACCTAGTCCTGGCCTAGCAGAGGGCAGGGGACATGGATGGTGCTTATTGCTTGGCATTGATGACGTCCACAAATTCAGGCTTGAGGGAAGCACCACCCATGAGGAAGCTGTCCACATCAGGCTGGTTGCCAGCTCTTTGCAGGTCGCTCCAGTCACAGAACCTCTATAAATGATTCGAGTGCTCTGAGCCACTGAATCAGAGACATTGGATTTCAGCCATCCCCGAAGCTTCTCGTGCACTTCCTGGGCCTGTTGAGGTGTTGCAGTCTTGCCAGTACCAGTGGCCCATTCAGGTTCATAGACCAGGACCACTTTGCTCCAGTCCTTCACATCTGCGATGACCTTGGTTTGCTCGAAAACAACCTTCTTGGTGATGCCAGCTTCTCTTTCATCTAACTTCTCCCTGATGCAGGCGATCACTCCAAGCTCCTCGGCTAGGGCATGGGCTACTTTCTGTCCAATGAGCTCATCCGACTCCTGGAAGACAAGATGTGCCTTCTCTCCTAGTGCCCCAGCACTACCCATGCTGCTCCTAAATCTTTGCTCATGCCAGGACTTATCTCCCCAGTGAAGGGTCCACTGGTAACTTTGTAGCAGTTCTGCGCAGCCACAGCAATTTTGGGATCTAGCTTCTGTCGGGCGAAGTCTATGTGTGTGTGTGCACAAAGCACCTCAGTGTCTGCTGGCCTGTTAGCAGCATTCAGGGTGCAAATGAGCTCTCCCAGGCACTTCTTCCTCCCATTCATCTTCCAGTTGCCCCCAAGGAAGAACCCCTGGAAGGTGCTGTTGTGCTGGGACTGTGTGGCTGTAGGTTAGTACAAGCCCCTTAGGCATTTTCTTGATTAATGATTATTGTGGGAGGGTCCCAGGGCCCCACCCACTGTGAGCTGTGCCATTCCTGGGCAGGTGGTCCTTAATGGTGTGAGAACTAGGGCTAAGCAAGCCACGAGGAGCAGGCCAGGAAGCAGCATTCCTCCGTGAGCATTCTGCTCCAGTTCCTGCCTTGTGTTCCTGCCCTGACCTCCTTGGATGACAAACCGCAAGCTGTTACATGTTAATACATCCTTTCTTTCCGAGTTGCCTTTGGTCCTGGTATTTTGTCATAGTAACAGACATCCTAAGCAGGACAGCTGGTGAATTAAAGACTGAGAGTAGGTTCTTGACATGGGCACAGGGCAGGAAAGAAGCGAGAGGGCCGAGAAGGCACTAAAGATGAACTTCAAGCATCCCAGTCAAGCTGTGCTCAGAAGGGAGGGAGGACATGGGCAATGCAAGGAATGAATACATAACTTCAGATATTATGGAATCTACCTGTCTATGGAGAGGTAGATAACTGTCCACGCAAGGACTTGGTTTGGATTTCTGCATCAAGCACTCATCCATTGCTCTTCCCATTGTTGTCTACCGGTAATCCAGTAGACACTGGTTGTCTGCAGACTAACCATGGTGCTAGTTCCTGTTAATATTATTATTATTACAGTGGTCAACTAGCATATTGCTTTCCACATCTAGCTCATCCGTTCTGTGATCATCACAAAGACCGTGAGTCATTTTACAGACTTACAGGACATGCTAACCCAGCTAGCAAATGGCTATCGAGCTGTATCCGCCAGTTCATAACCACTGTGCTAACCGTCAGGCAGTGCGCCTTATATGGTTGTTCCTCGAAATGATAAAGATATATGGACATGGACATATTTATGTGATTTATCTCTTAATTTGAAAATGCTTTAGAATTCACTCAGCATTTCTATTTCTCATCTCTGACTACTCCTTTTATCCTTTGCCTCCCCCTCCCTCCCTCTTCTTTTTCCTACATGGTCTCATGTAGCATAGGCTGCTTTTGAACTTTATGTCCTTAAACCCCTGACCCTTCCGCCTCGACCTCTTGAGTGCTGGGATTGCAGCTGGGATTGAGCACCTGGTTTTAGGTGCTCTGGAGATCAAACGCAGGGCTTCTTGTATGCTAGGCAAGTTCTCTACCAATGGAGCTGCCTGATACAGGTACTGGGTTAAAATTATTTAACCTCTTGGGGGATGCTCTCTCGCTTCTGCTCTGCCT
>JAQHUG010000156.1:2880345-2893007 GCA_028555095.1 Dicrostonyx torquatus
TGGGACTACACAGAAGGTTCAGTAGTTAAGAGCACTTGTTGCTCTTCTAGAAGACCTGGGTTCAGGTCCCAACACTCACACTGAACAGCTCACAACTGCCCATAACTCTAGCTCCAGGGGATCCAACATCTTCCTCTGGCCTTCAAGGGCCCCTGCACCCATGTGAAATGCACACACAGGCATGCACATAAATAAAAATAAATCCTAAAAAAAGTCAAAATTTCCAGTTGGTGATAGTGCATGCCTTTAATCCCAGCACTCAGGAGTTGGATGATCTCTGAGTTTGAGGTCAGTCTGGTCTACCGCATGAGTCCCAGGACAGCCAGAGCTACACAGAGGAACCCTGTCTCAAAAAAAAAGGTCAAAATCATGTCACAGTAATTGCAGTTGTATGTGATAGGCACATCTGAACTTAACTAAGGCAATTAATTACATCTTCGATTCCATAAGGTAGAGAACTATTGATTTCATGATATATAATTGGATGATAGTAGGTTTTCAATATAGACTTCCAGGTAGGTACTTGGCCTCAAATCCCGGAGTTTCCATTGCTACCTGAACCAATTGCTCAACCACTTTGTCTGCTTTATGTAGTAAGAGGCTAGCAGGCTGTGGGGGCTGCGTTCCCTGGCGCCCAGCTCCCCCTGGCACCCGGCTCCCAGCCGTGGGCCTGCTAACTTATATCTGGAATAATTACACACAAACTGTGTTCATTTAAATACTGCCTGGTCCATTAGTTTTAACTAAATATTTAACTGCGCTGCTATTATGATAATTATGATCCTGCCTGAGATCAGCACATTTCAGCATGGTGGAGCCAGAGCTGCTCTTGCTTCAGAGCCATTTGTTGCCCTTGAGCTGCGCACAGTTCCAGGCACACAGCAAGTCAAGTTGCCATCAAATGAACAGTAGCACTGTAGTCATAAACCCATTGAAATGCTCTGTCTCCCGCAGGAACCAGAGGTCGCGCTGGCGACACAGACTGTAAACTGGTATTTCAAAACTGCCGCCACTTTCTAGTAGGCCTGATCCCGCTGCCTGCCCAGGCAGAAAGAGCTGAGCCACAGCATGGTCTCAGCTACCTTCTTCCTGATCCCTAGCGGGCACAGAAACATCCAGTCCCACAAAAGACACTGAAATGCTTTATAGCTGGAGTTCGAGCTGGTGGCACAGTCCAGAAAGCCCCATTTTAAAACCGCCGCAGTGTTGTTTTGCTGAGTCAGGAAATCTCTCTTAGATAGATTTAACAAACAGCAAAAAGCAGTGTTAAAGTCTTTCTCTCCTTTTTAAGCCCTCTCAGGTTTTTAAGTGGAGTCAGCTTACCACGTTGGGCAGCCAAACTGTAGTAAGAGGCTAGGGGGCCTTGAGGGCTGTGTTCCCCGGTGCCCAGCTCCCAATCACGGAATAATTACACACAAACTGTGTTCATTTAAATACTGTCTGGCCTATTAGTTTTAACCTCTTATACATATTAGTTTAACCCATATCTAGTAATCTGTGTATCACCACATGGTCATGGCTTACTGGGAAGAATTTAATCAAAGTCCATCTTGGGCTGGAGAAACATGGCATTTGCCACACTTCTCCCCAGCCTTCTGTTCTGTCTACTCCGCCCACCTAAGGGCTGCCCTATCAAAAAGCCAAGGCAGTTTCTTTATTCAACCGATGAAAGCAACCCAAATACAAGAAGGACCCTCCTATACCAGCTTTAGTTACCTCAAAATGGGTTGTTGTGGAAATTAAATAAGAATATAGTATTTAATAAATGATGAAGTGTTTAGGACAGTACTTGACATGTGGAAGGTGGCATGTGGCAGTTGTCACTATTAGCAATAATTATGAGAATTATGGCTATTAGGTTGTACTGTACACAAAGCCCACTAATAATGGCTGTGGTGACTCCTACAGCGTTGGTCAGCATCCAGGAGTCCCATGTCTTTCCATACCTGCACTGCTTGCCCATGTTTGGAAGTCCAATGAAAAGCCCTGCATTTATTCTCACTTGGTATTTTTCAGTATGTTCGTTAGAGAAAATGGAGTGACTGTCACTACTGCTATGGTCTGTTGAGTAGCTTTGTCAGTGGCTTGGGTGAAGTGTCAGACGTTTCTCATTAAACTGACAGGTGAGAAGAAGCCAAGTAAGGACAGATTCCTAACTGGCAAGGAACTCTCGCCAAGCTAGAACGTGTCAAAGCTAACAACAGTGCTGATGTCTGCAGGGACAAAATCATCTTAAACTTGGTCCTTTGGGCCGGAGAGACAGCTCAGCAGTTAAGAGCACTCGTTGCTCTTGCGAAGGATCTGGGCAATTCTCGGCACCCATGTGGCAGCTCAGACCCATATCTGCAACTCCAGTTCCAGGTCATCTGATGCCTTCTCTGGCTTCCTTGTGCACCAGGCACATTCATGGTGCACAGACACACATGCTGGCAAGCGTACACATAAAGTAAAAATAAATCTCTTTTTAAAAAAGAAATAAATTGATTTACATTGATGTTGGTTTTTTATATTATTTATAGTTTAAGACTCTTTGCGTAACAGTGGCCCCTCGTTCTGTGATTATATTGTCAGCCATTGTTTGACTGGTTTTAGACCTCCTCATTCTTTGTGGTATCTTTAATTTCCCTCCATATTTTGGCAGTGTTGGGAAATGAACCCAGGCCTCCTGCCTGCTAAGTGCTTGCCCTGCCTCTGAGAGACGCTCCCGACCACTTCCTTCGACACTGTCTACTCTGCTCTGGTTCACTGCTTTGCGTGTTTTCTCTGCGCGTCTGATTTAGAACAGAAATGTCAGCGGTGCAGCCCCTGAAATCGTCTGGATTCTGAACCGTCTTTCTGGGCTTAGCCAGAGCGTGATGCTTTGTTCAGTTTCTTAGAACTCAAAATGTTACTCAGTTGCTGGGAAGCCCTGTGTTCCAAACAGGAAGTCCTAGGTCAGGTCGAGTGATTTCCTCCCGGGTTCCCATTCCTTTTCTCAGGAGGGTTCTTATTCTCTTATTTATGGATTTCAGAATGGCTTTCTTGTTTTGGTGTCCTTTTCTTTCGATAGCTACCACTTATTTAACACCCATACACACATATTTGTGTTTGTTTCTGATGATCCATCCTGAGGGTAGATTCCTGTCTGCCTGTCTGTCCCTCCCTCTTTTCCTCCCTCCCTCCCTTCCCTTTGTTCCCTGGGCTGAAACTTACTAAGTAGGCCAGGCTGGCCTTGAACTGGTGGTAAGCAACCTGCTCCAGCCCAGCCCCCCACCCCTGCCAAGTACTAAGATCACAAGTATGACCCGCCATACCTGGTTTGCTCTTCGTTCCTAAAATGCGCCTGCCCACTTAACTTGTGCAGTACACTGGTGGTTCTTATATTCATAGAGTTCCACAGTGTCTCCCTCCAAAGCCCGTTGTCTCCCCACTTCCCATGGGCCAAGGCAACCAGAAGCCCTCCTTTGTCTTTGTAGTCTGCCTCTTGTGGAGACTGCTTTGAATGTGGTCCCCCTCCCTTTATTATCCCGGTGTTCTGAGGTGGTTCTGGCACTTGTATCGAAGACTGCCTTCCCTACCAGCTACAGGCTTGTCTGTCTTCCTGGAGATGGGGTCAGGGTTGCAGTAAGTGCCCTGTACTGAGACATGGAAAGCTCGGATTCGCAAACCCGATTTCCAGTGGTGGCCTCTCTATTGATTAATGCCTTTTTGAGTGTTTATTTTTGACATTCACAGTTTGTTTTCAATTTGTAAGATTTCATTGTGTTTCTAGAAATTCCCCCTTGAAAATGGATGTATTATTTTCTTAATGGCACTTATTTGAGCCCTTCATGCGTTCAGGGAATTTTGATTGTTTACTGCTGCCACCCAAAGATTCCCCTCGAGTTTAGTGGCTTTAAAGAGCAATTTATGGGCGGAGGAAAAGATTCCCTGGGTAAAGCAGAGGCTGGAGTTCAGATCCCCAGGCCCATGTAAAGCCAGATGTGGTAACACATGGTAGTGGTAATGTAGGTCTCTCATGGTGAGTTGGGAGGTGGAGACAGATGGATCCCTGTGGGCTTCTGAGCCAGCTAGTGTGGTGTACACAGCACTGGACAGCAGGGGTGGAAGGCAAGGATGGGTATCTGAGGTTGTTCTCTGGCCAAGCTGCATGCCATGGCGTATGTATGCCTGTACTCACACACATGAACATGTATACATGCATGTGTGCACGCGCGCCCGCGCACACACACACACGGAACAATTGGATATTTCCCACAATTTCCGGTTTGGTCATATGATTCTTTTTGTATCTGCTATGGAGTGAATGATTACACTGAGCTGGTGGCTTAGATGACAGACAAAAGGAGGCCTTTCATATATTAGAACTCCAAACTGACAGCTGGCTTGGTTGCTTTAGTTCTCCACACGGCTTCTCTATCCCCATGGTAGTTCCTCTTCAGGGACTTCCTTGAGGCTTCTCCTAAGGATAATAGCTTAGACCTTCCTACAGCATAGCCACAAAATTCCAAGGAAAAGAAAAAGGAAGCCAGGCTTCTTATAAACCGTGTGTGATGGCTTGAAAGAAAATAGCCCCTGAAGAAACGGCACTAATGGGAGGTGTGGCCTTGTTGGAGTAGGTGTGGTCTTGTTGGAGAAAGTGTGTCATTGTAGAGGTGGGTTGTTGAGAGCTCATATATGCTCAAGCTATGCCCAATGAGACAGTCCACTTCCTGTTGCTTTCTGATCAAGATGTAGCCAGCACCATGTCTGCCCGCATGCCGCCATGCTCCCTGCCATGTTAATAATGGACTGAATGACCTCTGAAGCTATAAGTGAGCCACCTCTTGTAAACCTTTCATTTTTTTTCTTTAATTTTTGAAACAGGATCTCATTATGTACCCTTGGCTATCCTGGAACTCACTTTGTAGACCAGGCTAGCCTCAAATTTATAGAGATCCACCCTGCCTCTGCCTCCTGAGAGCTGGGTTTAAAGGTGTGTGACACTGTGTTTGGATTTTTAAAATTTACTTATTGTTATCTCTCTTTCTCCGTGTGTGTGTGTGTGCATGTGTGTGCATGCACGCCTGTGTTTGTGTGCACCATGTATATGTAGTGCCCTTGGAAGCCAAGCAAGAGCATCCTTGGATCCCCTGGAACTAGTTACAGCATTTGTGAGCCACTTGATGTGGATGCTAAGAACTGAGCCCAGGTCCTCTGCAAGAGCCAAAAGCATCCTTAACCACTTCCTAGTCTCTCCAGCACTAGCTTTTGGTTTTTGAAGACAGGATCTTGCATTCTAGTTAGTCCAAGCTGGCCTCAAACTTACAAGCTTCTTGCCGCAGTCTCTCGAGTCCTGGGGTTACAGGCACTCACCACCGTATCCACCTCATTTTAGACATAAGCTTAGCTTGAAAGTATCCTCAATTTATAGGCACTGCAGTTTCTGTTGTTATTGCTCTGCTTTTTGTTTGTTTTGTAGTGCTGTAGGTTTACCCTGGTTCTCATGCACACTAGGCAAAAGCTTTACCACTGGGCTGGTCCCTACCCTACAGCTGGTTTTAGTTGAGACAGAATCTCATTCACAGTCCAGGCTCCACCTCAAACTCATGTCCCTTACACCTCGGCTTCCCACGTGCTAGGATTACAAGTGTGTACCGCATGCATGCCCGATGCCTATGGAAGCCAGAAGACAGCGCTGAATCCCTGGGACTGGAGTTAGAGATTATCGTAAGCCACCATGTGGGCGATGGAAATTGAACCCAGGTCCTTTAGCAGAACAGCCAGTGCTCTTGACTGCCGGGCCATCTCTCCAGTCCTAGTTTTTTTTTTAATTTTTAAAATTACTTTTTTAAAAATGCAATGTACTGTGTGTGTGTATTTGTATATATGTGAGTTTGAGATCAACACTGTCTTCCCCAGGTAGTCTTCACCTTAGTTTTTGAGACAGGGTCTCTCACCAAACCTGGAGCTAATGATTTGCTAGACCGACTGGTCAGTAACTCCCATTGATCCTTCTGTCTTACTTTCTGGGGCTGGGATTATCGGTTTCCAGATATACCTGACTTTTATGTGGGTGCTGGGGGCTGAACTTGGTTCTTCATGCTTGTGTGGCAAGCACTTGACTTGTGTGTGTGTGTGTGTGTGTGTGTGTGTGTGTGTGTGTGTGTGTACTAGACATTAAAACAAGGACCTTATTTATGCTGGGCAGGGATTCTACCACTGAGCTATATCCTAAACCCTCTAATACAGTTTTTTGTTTTTTGGATTTTTTTTTTAGTCCCATTTAGGGGAATTTTTAAAAACTCTCTTCTTTGTTGGTTTGTTTTCCAAGATAGGGTTTCTTTGTGTAGCTTTGGAGCCTGTCTTGGAACTCACTCTGTAGACCAGGCTGGCCTCAAACTCACAGAGATCCGCCTGCCTCTGCCTCCCAAGTGCTGGGATTAAAGGTGTGTACCACCACTGCCCGGCTTTTTTTTTTTTTTTAATTCTCAACACACTGAGAAGTATTTATAATTTAATAATTTAACATTTCCTATGCTTTCAGTGTCTTTGGTATGAAGAATTTATACAAAGAACCTTTAAGGAACAAAATAAAATTAGAATACAATGGTAAACAAGTGCATTATTGAGGTTGACGGAAAATGTGAAAAAGTGACAGCCACTGTGTTCTTCAGTCTTTTCTGTTTTTCTCCCCTCTTTTTCTATTTTGGGATGGGTCTCCAGATGTAAATGAGTGTGAAGTCCCTGGCCTGTGCCGTCAAGGAGGTCAGTGTATCAACACTCCTGGGAGCTTTGAATGCTACTGCATGGAAGGATACTTGGCAAAGAATGGTCCCGAGCCCTTCCACCCAAGCAGGGACGGCACATCATGCACAGGTAGGCATCTGCCAGAGAGGCAGCATCGGGAGGTGAGATTTGTGGGTATCCTTTTCTCGTGTTCCGACGTTTATGGATCTGCATTGGAGACATGAGTAGATATAATCTTCACATATTTTTATGAAATGAAACAAACGATCTAATCAAGATAGAAAGAGTCATGTTAAGGGGGAAAAACTAAACAGTCAACTGCAAGGATTTATAAACTTTAGCAATTCATGGATATTTTGGTATTAACTCTTGCCTGTTAGGTCTGGTAAGAACCCAGCATCTCAATGGTGACCTTGAAAATTAAGAAAGTGCACCGAATTTAAGGGGGTTTGCCTCAGATTTTTACTTCTTTGGGCAAGGCATCTCATTAGTGGGCAAGGCTGATAGCTAATTCCTTCTGCTTTGTGTGTGTGTAGATGCTGTTGGGGGCCTGAAGAGCAGTAAGGACAATCACTGGAAATGCGCTCAGAAGCCTCAGGGAAACTGGACCAGTGGTCGTCTTAAAATAGGGCCTGGGGGTGTGAGGCACGAAGTGTGTGTGGAGAGGTGGAGGATTCTGAAAATGTGCATTCATAAAGAAGTCGACATGGTTTTGTGTTCTAGAAATAGACTGTGGCCCCCCTCCTGAAGTCCCTGGTGGCTACATCACAGGGAACTACAGCTCCACGCTGGGCAGTCAGGTCCGTTACAGCTGCAAAGAGGGCTTTCTCAGTGTCTCGGGAGACGGAGTTTCACGCTGCACGACCCTGGGCATGTGGGAATCTCTGAAGTTACATTGCCAAGGTGAGTTTTCAAAAGCCTTAGCCTCCTGGATAGAGTGTCCTGAGGTTGCTTTTCTTCAGTTTCCTTTTGGGATAGTAAACATCTTAAATAAATCCAACACGTATTATTTCCGGCAGGCTTTTACTTGGGTCTCTAGTATTTCCAGGGTCTGTATCTTGTCTGAAAACAATGAATGGCCCTACATTTTGTTCCTTTGCACTTACAAAATTATAGTTTTTATTACACGGTCTTGACTAATGTTTCCAGAATGAAAATCTAAATAGTGGGGATAACATTGAATGTTTTCATCTTATTCTGACTCGTATGGATGATTTTGGTGTTTCAACATGATTTCAGCTTTTAAAACAAAATGTAAAGCTACTTTTATTTATGTGTATATGTATGTTTGCTTGTGTACATGTGCGTGTATGTATGTGCGCGTATGTATATGTGCACATAACACGGTGTGTGTGTAGAGGTCAGAAGACAACTTGATGGAGCCAGTTTTCTCCTTCCTTCGTGTGCATCCCAGGGATCTAACTACTGCCGTCAGTTTTGGAAATAGGAGTGCCTTTTACCCACTGAGCTGTGTCACTGGCCATGATCTCAGCTTCTTGATGATATGCACTGCATATGGCTCTATGTGCCGGGTTCATTCTAAACAAAGCCCAGGGTTGGCTTATGTAATCTCTAGAAGGTCCCTGTGCACAGACAAGATGGCTGTGCTCTCCAGGCATCAAGAGGTTAAATTAAGGCCACACAGCCAAGGGTGGAACTGGAAGTAGGAGCCTGAGATGCCAGCTTCAGAGACTGTGTTTTCAGTCACTCTCTTATTCACTTTTCTGTTTACTACTGCGATTGTTTTTGTACTTTTTACTTTTTCTATTTCCAATGGTTTCCATTTTAACGGTTCTTGGGTTTCCATATAATCTTAAGGAAGTATCCATCCATGTTCCTTTTACTATTCTTTTTAAGCCGACACTATTTTTATGTCTTTTAAGCATGTATCTGAAGGTGACTACATGCATTTTCTTTTAATCTGTAATGCGAGTTTCACTAATAAATATTCTGATAATGATTAGTATTGTTAGGATGAATTATTTTGAGGCATTGGCTTCTTATTTTAATGAGGATCATATTTGCTGATTATTACTTAGGATTCTTCATTGATACTCAACGGGTGCCGTTTCTGTTATATTTAGTATCAACGACATTCTGAATTTCAAAATACCAAAGCATTTTTTTTCTTCCTTGCTCTATAGAATTTTTAGAGATTTGGGAGATTCATTTGGAAAGCCATCTGGATGTGACTCTTTTGGGCACAATTTAGCCCCTGAAGTGTTTTAAAAGCTACAATCCAAAGGATCACCTCTGTGGGTAGCAATCCAAGTGATCTTTATGTCTTATATACTTTCTAGACTGAAGGGACTTTTGATATACCAAAAAAAGTAATTGTCATAGTTAATATTGATTGTTAATTGACAGGATCTAGAGTTGCCAAGGAGACAAGATTCTGGGCATGTCTGTGAGGGATTTTCTAGAGTTAGGGTAATTGAAGTGAGAGGACTCACCTTAACTCTAGGGAACATATTCCATAGGGTGGGCTATATTAAAAAGCACTGAGCACAAACTTCCATCCCTCCCTCCTTCCTGGCTGTGGATACAGTGTGAGCAGCTGGCCCCTTCTGCTCTCCTGCCTTCTGCTGGATAGACTGTATCCCTTCAAACCGTGAGACAAAATAAACCCTCTCTTTCCTTAGGTTGCTTTGTCAGGTATTTGCCTCACAGCAAGAGAAACATCTAATTTAGCAATGATGGGCAAAGGGACATCTTGATTTTCATTGAATCCATTGCACAACTAAGAAGTAGTGTAGTATGGGACTAAGTTAATCTTGCTGTTGTTCTACTTGTTGGGGTTTTAAACACGTATGGACACTTTATTACCATCCTCAGAGTTAAGAAGTTCTAAGGGTACATTTTAGTTCTCAGATTATCTTTCAATGGATCAATTAAGATCGTACACTTAGAATAAAATGTACTTTAGCAACAAAGGAGGCAGTCAGCTGAGGAAAGAGAACTTACAGACCGAGAGGATTTAAAGATGACCTACAGAATGAGTTATTTACAAATTATTTATCCAACAAGGTCTTAGTATCTAGAATATATAAGGAATTTGAAACAGTAGAAAAAATAAGTCAGTTACAGAATAGGCAAATTGGGGCTGGAGAGCATGGCTCAGCAGTTAAGCCTGAACTGCTCTTACAAAGGACCCAAATTCAGTTCCCAGTATCCACATGAAATGTTGTCACAGTAGCCTACCACTCTAGCTCCAGGGAATCCCACATACTCACACAGACACACACCCATATACATAATGATAATACAATAAATAGTTTTAAAAGAACGAGCAAATGATCTGAATAGACCTTCCTCAAAAGAGTACATGCGGCTCTGTGGGAAAAAAAAATTCAATATCACTAATCATCAGAGAAATGCAAATCGATTTCCACAGTCATATCATCTTATCCCATTATCGGGCCATTATCTAAAAGACAAAAAAAAATACCGAATGCAGGGACTCTTGATGGGAATGCCAATCATTGCAGCCATTATGGAAAACACTAAGGGGGTGCCTCAGAAACTACAATTAGAACTACCACACGGGCTAGCTACCCCACTGCTGGGCATGCGCCCAAAGGAAATGACTCAGCGAATCAAAGGGGCACCTGCACGTGCATTCCTAATGCAACCACTGCCCCCAACAAGGAGTCACGATGTCATCAATCTTGGTATCCATCAGTGAAAGAACAGAGTTATATATTCATATATACATCAGACTATTGTACAGCCACAAGAAGATGGGAATCTTGTCATTTGTACCAACACGACTAGGACAGGAGGAGGTTGTTAAAGGAAACGAACCAGGCACAGAAAACCAAACACTACACAATCTTCCTTACGTGTTGAATCTGAAAATTTGATTTCGGGACAGTGAGATGGCTCAGAAGGTAATAGTGCTTACCACCAGGCCAGATGACCTGAGCTTGGTCCCCAAGGCCCACATGGTGGAAGGAGAGAGCCTACTCTCGCAAGTAGTCTTCTGACTTCCACATGGGTGTCATGATTCACACCTATACACCTACCCATACACCTATATACACACACAGATACCTACCCATACATCTATATACACTCATACCTACCTATACTCACACACACAAAGCCTTGACATAAAAAAGTTTAAGATTAAATCAGGCTTGCTGGCATATACCTTTAAATCCAGCAGAGCCAGGAGGATCTCTGTGAGTTGGAGGCCAACCTGGCCTCATAGTGACATGTCAGACAGTCAGGGCTATGGAAAGAGATCCTGCCTCAAAACAAATGAACAAACAAACAAAAGTTAATATTAAAACAACGTAAAGTTCATCTCCTAGAAGTAGAAAATAAGTGGTGGTCTTCCGAGACTGAAAAGTGTTCTAGAAGTTCTACGGGACACCTTCTACCCTGTTCTTTGAAGCAGGATCTCTCACTTTTGTTTTCTTGCTTCAGAACTATTTCTTTTTGTTTGTTTTTTTAAATATAATATTGTAATTAATTCTTTTTGAATTTCATTCAATGCATTAATTTTATTCACCTCCCCACTCCTTTTCCTAACTCCACTCGGGCCCACCCCTTCCTTCCCGACTCCGTTCTGATTTTATGTCCTCTTTTTCAAAACAAGCCACTGAATCCAGTTTATGCTGCTCACACATGTGGATGCAGGCCATTCCTTGGAGGGTGGTCAGCTTACCAGGGGCCACACCCTCACAGAGAATCTACTCTTCCTCTCCCAGCTGCCGTCGCTGTCCGCAGCTCCTCGGGGATGGAGCTCCATGGACCTCTTCCTGCCCAGGGCTAAAATGTTCGCTGTCCGCAGCTCCTCGGGGATGGAGCTCCATGGACCTCTTCCTGCCCAGGGCTAAAATGTTGTCTGGGTTTGAACTCGTGCAGGTTGCGCTGTGTGCCAGCAGCCACAGCTGCTGTGACTTCACATACAGCTCCAGTTTCCATTCTTTCTGCCTCCCTTTCTGTTGTGGTTCTGAGCCTGGGGCGGGGAGAGCTTGGAATGTGTGGCATTTACTCGGTGCAGGTGGCCCACTGCTCCATTAACAGTCTCTCACTTTCACCTGGATCTTATTGATTCATCTAGGCTGGCCAGCCAGCCAGCCAGCCCCAGGGATCACCTGTCTGTCCCTCCCTAGCACTGGAATCACAAGAATTACAAGTGTGCACCATCATGCCTGGTGTGTGTGCGGCAGTGGTGGGACAGACGTCAACCCCAGGTAGCATTCCTCAGGGGTCATCCTCTTTGGGTTTTTTTTTTTTTTATTTTGTTTTGCTTTTTATTCAGGATCTCTCACTGGGACCTGGGACTTGTGGTGAGCCCCAGATGTCCATCCATCTCTGTCTTTCCAGCATAGGGGTCCCAAGTGCCCACCACCATGCTCTGGGGAGTAAACTTAGGCAGGCCCTGTGTGCATAACAAGTCCTTTGCTGACTTAACTGCCTGCCACAGTTTGTAACAATATTTAAACATTTTCAGTCTTCCTGGGCGGGGGAGAACATACTTTTTAAAATAACCAGAGAATAGGAATTCAAAGTTTCCATCACGTGGCATGGCTAAATGTTCAAGGATATGGGAATGCTAACTACTCTAATTTGACCATGATGCATTGCGTGTACACGTATCAAGTTATCAGTCTGTACTGCATTAGCAAATATGGTTAGGGGTTGTGCTGCTGGTCTTATGTCATCTTGACACACAAACCAGAGTTACCTGAAAGAGGGAACCTCAACTGAGAAAATGCCTCCACAAGATACAGCCGTAAGGCATTTTCTTTATTAGTGATTGATGGGGGAAAGGCCCAGCCCATGAGGGTGGTTCCATCCCTGCGCTGCTGGTCCTGGGTTCTGTGAGAAAGCAAGCTGGATAAGCCAGAGGAAGTAAGCTGCACCCACCTTGGCCTCTGCAACAGTTCTTGCCTCCAGGTTCCTGCCCTGTTTGACAATGAGCAGCAGGATTACACTTCCAG
>JAQHUG010000156.1:2904871-2921557 GCA_028555095.1 Dicrostonyx torquatus
AACCACTGGATTGCAGCATAGTAAGGCTTCTTTAACCCAGAGCTCTAAATTCTCCAACATTTCCCCAACAAGCTCGTTCAGAAGGCCTGTTGGAGGAATTAAGCCAAGTAGCTGTATTTGGAGTAGACTTTAGAATCAATCATTATTTTCTGGAAGGACTTTGACCTTGAAGAATCCTTGTGGAAAGCAATATTTGCTTCCCATGACCTGTAGAATTGTTTTGCTAAAGGGGCATTGCAGCCATCCCATGACTTTGGTCACAAGATGCCTCAGGCACACCTGAGGCTCCTGTATTATTTTTTTCCCTGTATTATTGTGTATGGCACACAATACATAGCAAACAGAGAGCCAGGAGGGCCTGTGATGCTGTCCTTCAGTAAGACAGGTAAATTAGATTAGGGACCTTGGTATGAGGAAATACTTTGTGTGACAATCGATAAATATGCCTGTGTAAGGTTGTTTGGGGTTCAGTCCTTCAGAGAGGCTGGACCTTCCTGGTGCCATATAGGCCTTAAAATCATTTCACCCTGGAATGCCTTCTTTCTTCAGCTGACTCTTGCTACACAGAGCACCCCGACAAGGCTTGTGAACCACACAGCCAAGTGTACACAGCTGTGACCTCACTTCTTAGCACTGATTTCCATGTTAGTTGCTTTCCTGGTCGCTCTGAAGCAAAAGAACTAATAGAATGAGTTATGGGAAGAACAAATTATTGTAGATCATAGTTCAAGGGAAATAGTTCTGCATGGTGGCTAGTTCTGTCCATGACAGCTAGGAGCTCGTGGTATACCTTACATCTTGGAGGACTGGGAAGTAGAAGGGTTTAGCAGCAGGGCTAGGATAGTATCCTAGACTTATGCTCAGCAGCATGTGTCTCCCAGTTTGGATCTACACTCAAGAGGTTCTGCAGTCTCCCCAACCAGTACCATTGGCTAGAGAGCGAGTCTTCAAACGAAGGCCTAATAGTCAACATGCATGTGTTCCACATGCTCCCTGTGTGATTCTTATCAAAATGTGCTTGGAACAATGTGCTTTGTTCAAATCACACTGTATTTCTGAGTATCTTCTGCCAGGGGATTGTACAACTTGAACGTCTCTGTAAAGGGAACTCACAGAGCTCTGGGTACTGTCTGCCTTTTGAATTTTCCTCTCTAGAGACAAAGCCAATGATTTCTCATCAATCTGTTAAGTATCTTTTACTATAAATTATAAACTTCTTGCAAGCACAACTAAAATCTTCATGCTTTCCATTGCTCTTGAATATGTTGAGATGGAAACCAACCTTATTATCTTCTTGTCTGTATTCTTACTCTTGGAACCTATGTTTCTCTATCAAGTATCTATTACTGTGTTCCTTTTCTTTTCTTTTTTCTTCTTTTCTTTTCTTTCTTTTTTTTTGATTTTTTTTTGTTTGTTTTTTTTTTGAAACAGGTTTTCTCTGTGTAATGATCCTGGTCCTGCTAAAGCTTGCTTTGTAGACCAGGCTGGCCTCAGACTCACTGAGACCCACCTGCCTCTGCCTCCCAAGTGCTGGAATTAAAGGTGTGCACCACCACTGCCCAGCTTGGGTTCTTTTTCTAACATCACTACTGAGATCTTTAGGAGTCCATATTCAGGGTACACAAAACTATATTTTTAATTTCAGTTCTTCATTGATGTTTCAATTTCCAAACCTTCCCTGTTATTTCCTCTTCTCTAGCAAATCCTGGCTTAAACTAGAAATTTTTTTATGCAAGTGACTGGGCAGCCTTAGGAACATTATCTACTCGTTTGGTTGACTGCTCATGTACACACAAATATTACCGATGGCTAGCAATATTTGGGGCCAGTAAGGTTTGATGCTGGAAAAACACCATAAGGGCTACGGGGATCTTGTATTTGGTAAACATGTATGAAAAGGGAACAGATCCCTGTAAGCAAACATGGACCTAAGGAGGTAGAGTTGGGACTTTATGAAGTCACCACTTTATTCTGGTCCCATAACTGCTTGTGATTTGAGTTTGTGTTGACTGGAAGCTAACTTTCAGCCAGAATACTGTTGAGGTGGGCTGGGCTGTTGTGTGTATCATAGATCTTTGGATAACTCCAATGGCAACAGATGAGAACGCTGATCTAGGAAGCGTTTGTTAGGGAAGTAATTCTAGTTCCTACAACAGGCCAAGCATAATGAGACAGAGAAGAGCAAGCTCATTAGGTCCAGGAATTCTGTATCAAGAATTTAAGAGAACCTCCGTCCCTTTCCTTTTTTGTAGTATTGGGGATTGAATCTGGGACCTTGTGCATGCTAGGCAAGCACTACCCCACTGATCCATACCACGGCCCACATTTTACTTTATATTTTGCAACGAGATTTTACTGCATTTTTCCATCTGGCCTTGAACTCACAGTGCAGCCCAGACACCCCTGGAGCTTAAGAGCTTCTTGCCTCCGCCTCCCGAGTAGCTGGGCTGACAGCTTATACCAGCATGCTTGGTAAGACTTCCTGTTCCTAAAGCCAAGCATGGTTGATGGGGCTGTGGGAACATCATATATCATTTTCTTTACTCCGAGTGCTTTAGCTCACTAAGTGAACTTTTAAAGGCGTGGATGTCAAGAATGGCAACCTCTTCTGGCTTCCCACAGATAAAGTAGAAAACTAAAATTCAAAATGAATAGCATAAGGATTTCCCCCTCTTTTCATTTTTAGGTGCAGTTGAGACTACTGGTGACATGTGAAATTGCTATACTTCTCTCTTGCCCCCAGTGTGTCTGTGTGTGTGTATGTGTATGTGTATGCATGGATGTATACATATGTATATATGTATGTATGTGTTGAGACTGAATGTATCTCAGGCTGACTTTAAACTATTTATTTATTTATTTATTTTTACTTTTTTTTGACACAGTGTTTCTCAGTCTCTCTGACTGGCCTGGAAGTCACTCACAGAAATCCTCCTGCCTCTGCCCCCCAGGTGCTGGGATTAAAAGCTTACCTTGAATTTCAGATTCCCCTGCTTCTGTCTCCTAAATGCTGGGGTGCAGGTAGGCACCCCTGCTCTCTGTTTAGTGGGGATGGGGATGAACTTCAAGCATGCTTCTGAGGACTCTGCCAACTGAGCTGCATTCCCAGTCCTCTTACGTTTGCTATTCTTTCTAGAACAGCATTGCCCCTGAGAACTGCCCCATCCCATTGGTGTCAGATTTAACTTTACACGGTCCCTAAGTCTCACTGCTCAAGTTTTACTGGAAAACTTTAGAATCGTGTTTCTGTTACTAATTGTTTTACATTGCTCAACCTTTAGAGTCACTTAAGAACGCTGTTTCAAGTGGTCCCGTTTAACAGGCTAAAGAGACTTGTCTGCATACCTGCCAATCTCATTGTTCATCCATGTGTTTCCTGACACTTGTCTCCCCATCCTCATTTCCTAAGACAGACCTATTCCAAGTCCTTTACTTATCAGACTAGGTTACTTTTGATGCTGGGTGGGGGTGTGGGTAGGAACTATAAGAATCTATTGACAGGGGCTGGAGAGATGGCTCAGTGGTTAAGAGCATTGCCTGCTCTTCCAGAGGTCCTGAGTTCGAATTCCAGAGGTCCTGAGTTCAAAAGGCAACCACATGGTGGCTCACAACCATCTGTAATGAGGTCTGGTGCCCTCTTCTGGCCTGCAGACATATACACAAGACAGAATATTGTATACATAATAAATAAATAAAATTTTAAAAAAGAATCTATTGACAGACAATAAGCAGTATTTTCAAGTTCCTATGTATTTTTTTAAGCACACATTATACAATCCATTGTTCAGCATATGTGTGTGGTTAACTTTGGAGTCAAAGGGAAACCATGCAAGGGAGACTTCTGTATATCTAGATGAAACCCGTTGTCTGTCTCAGTACCGTACCTTTGTACCCTGGGCATCTTTTCACATCAATGTGTGGATCCTTCTAGTCTTTTTATGACTTGCTCAGTAGCATTGTGGCTTGTTCACCTAATTTTCTCTAGCTCTTCTTGGGCTTCTTGTAGCCAAGGCTAGCTTTAAACTCTTATTCTTCCTGCCTTCCCTTCCTGGGTGCTGGGATTATAGGCAGAACACCACACCTAGAACCCAGTTTTCTTTTGATAAACATTTGGGTGGCTTCTGAGGTTTCAATATTGAAGACAGAATTGCATAGCGATTCATATTTATTTGCTTGCTTTGTGTCTTTTTTTTTTCTGAAATGATTAAAAAAAGAGGGGGCGGGACCCAAAAGGATGTTGGCAAAGTTGGAAAGTATCAAAGGCTTAGGTCTGAAAGGTGAACCCCGTCACCGAAGTCATACCAGTCAGCGAAATTTGAAGAAGAGAACAAAATAAACCTCAGAGGCTGTGAACATTGTCTGCAGCCAGAGGCCAGGAGGAGGAGGTAAGAAGGGATATGTTCATCCAACAAGTATTTGGTTTAAGAGACAGCATTTCACTCTGTTTAAGAGACAGCATTTCACTCTGTAGCCCAGGATGGCCCTTGAGCATTCAGCCTCCCTACTTCAGCCCCTAAGCGCTGGGCTTACAAGTATTTATTAAGTCAATATATTATTAGATTCTTTCGAATTTTTGTCAGAAAAGATATCCAGAGCAGTTTTGAAAGTTGAAAGTGTCTGACTCATGATGACTGCCTTGTGTTCTGAGGTCTGGTTTGGATGGACTAAGCTGGTTACGTCACTCTTTCATTCCCATAACTTTCTGTGCAAATAGTCCACTGTCTTTTAAAGCTGCACAAGAGAGACTTTATATCAGTTCAATACTTTCTGATCTGTCTGTCTCTCTGCAAGTGTTGTTTGTCCTTGAGAATTGCCCGTAACTTGAACGTAGGAAGATAGGCACTTTTTGCATTGCTTGTCTTTTCTTTTCTTTTCTTTTTTTTTTTGGTTTTTCGAGACAGGGTTTCTCTGTGGCTTTGGAACCTGTCCTGGAACTAGCTCTTGTAGACCAGGCTGGTCTCGAACTCACAAAGATCCGCCTGCCTCTGCCTCCCGAGTGCTGGGATTAAAGGCGTGCGCCACCACTGCCCGGCTTGCACTGCTTTTCTTTAAGAGTGTCAAGGATTTTGTAATATTTTATTTACTATTCAGTTGATAACAGTTGCTACTGTACACTATCGCTCAGTTAATGACCTGAAGATGCATAGGAAAAAGTTCTACAGAACTTCCATATGTAAATAAACCCTAAGAAGTATTATTTCATAGACAAGGAGCTCTATGCGTAAGCCATCTCATAATTCGGTTCTTCTCGCTGGGTGCACGTTTGAAAATTTCATTTAATCCAGGCATACCAGTTTCCTGTACTTCTGAACAACCTTAATTTTATATTATTATATTTGAGTTATTTGAGAGAGTTTGTGCTTTCTCTTCCCCCAGACGAATGGCCCCTGTCATCATGAAATGCTTGCTCCTGAGATTCTCATTGTGGGCATGGAAGGCAGGGCTCATCCCAGGTGTCCTGTTGCCTCTCGTTGCAGAGATCAGCTGTGGCAGCCCTCCCGAAGTCCAGAACGCCATCTTGGTGGGGAATCACACCTCCAGCCTGGGCAGTGTAGCTCACTATGTCTGTCAGGAGGGCTTCGAGAGTCCTGGAGAAAAGATCACTTCCGTTTGCACAGAGAAAGGCTGGAGTGAAATCATTTACACGTGCACAGGTACAGATTCTGTTCTGCTAGGCCCTGCTCCCTGGGAACACAACAGCAGGAGGGTGGAGCACAAAGCTTCCTCCCTGTGGCTTGTGCCTGCCTCCGCCATTTACTCGACTGGGCACTTGGCTTTAGATTCACCAGCTTAGTCTTGATGGTTTAGAAGGTAGATTGGGAAAATAAGCCATACAGCGAATTTTACATGGTTTTGAAATACTATAATTTAATTCATTATGCTTTTTTGCCTTCTCTCCTTAACCAACTAAGAAAATCTATTCTATGAACCATTTTCTCATATTCTTAAACATTTTGGCATCACAGCTTTTCAGGCAAAAGATGGCAAAATACAATTAAGTTTTATTTGTATCAAAACACAAAAAAATGTATTATACTGTTTCTTCTTCACTATGCAATTCATTGGTGCTGTATATATCTATTTTATTGTACAATCAATCTCCAGAACATCTTATCTTTTGAAACTGGAGTTTTCCATTCCTTACCCCCTCCCCGCATAGACTTTCTATCTTACAGGAATCTGACTACTTTAGGCATTCCATATAAGTAGACTCATATGAGACTTGAGTTGTTTGTTGTTGTTGTTTGTTTTTAGCCTGGCTAATTTCACGTGGCATACTTCCCCTCCTCCCGCTCTCCCCACGCCCAGGCAGGGTTTCTCTGTGTAGTTCTGGTTATCCTGGAACTCACTTGGTAGACCAGGCTGTTCTGGATAGAACTCACAGAGATGCACCTCTGCTCTTGAATGCTGGGTTTAAAGGTGTGTGCACCAGCACCACCTGGCTTTAGCTTTTTTTTTTTTTTTTTTTTTTTTGGTTTTTTGAGACTGGGTTTCTCTGTAGCTTTGGAACCTGTGCTGGAACTAGCTCTTGTAGACCAGGCTAGCTTCGAACTCACAAAGCTCCACCTGCCTCTGTCTCCCAAGTGCTGGGATTAAAGGTGTGTGCTACTACCACCCGGCTAGCATACTGTTTTTAAGGCACACCAACAACATAGGATATATCATTTTCCTTACTTTTAAAAGGTGAGAAATATTCTTTTATATACATACATATGTGTCTGTATTATTTACGTTGTTTATTGCTAATCTATGTTCTACTACATGAGGTTACCTCTCCTCCATGCTGTATGTCTGATTTGCCTTTCTTCTTCCCAGAGTTCCTCTCTGCCCAGAAGTCCTGCCTCTCTTCTCCTGCCTAGTTATTGGCTGTTTGGCTCTTTATTAAACCAATCAGAAGGTGCCTTGGCAGAGACACATCTTCAGAATGTAGGGAAAGATTAACCCCTAGCAACTCTACAGCTTAATTATGTTTTTGTTTCTCTCTCTCTTTCTCTCTCTCTCTCTCTCTCTCTCTCTGTGTGTGTGTGTGTGTGTGTGCATGTGGTGTGTGTGTGCGTGCATGCAGGGGGGCAGTTGTACGTGTGAGTGCAGATGTACTCGGAGGCCAGAAGACAACTTCAGACATTGTTGCTCGGGACCCAGCTACCTTATTATTATTTGATTGAGACAGGGTCTCTTATTGACTCAGAGATCATCAATTTCGAACAAGCTGACTGTCCAGTGAACCCCAGGGATTTGTCTGTATCTGTCTTCTTAGCACCAGGACTACAAGAGTAGGCCACTGTGCCCTGCTTTTTCTGTGGGAGTTCTGGGTGTCAACCTTAGGTCCTCACGCTTGTGTGACTGAGTCATTTCCCCATCCCTGAGAGACAGACGTTTGATGATCTCTCTCCTACCCATCCGTTCATCCCAAAGAAATCTCTTCAGTGTGCACTATATGTGTGAAGCAGTCCTTTTTTGGAATTTACAGTGTGGTAGAAGAATCAGACCTCTACCCAAGGAAATGCGTGTTCACATGTCCTTGTAATGTTTTGTAGAGAAAGTCAAACCATCACAGACTGCTGAAGTCTGTGTGTAAAGAATCCTTGGAGTAGACAGAAAATTCTTACACTCAGCTATCTCCTTCTAAAATGCAAAAGTTATAGGCTAGAGAGTGGGGAGAAAACAGGAGATGAGAACCCACAGCTCTATACTAGCTTCTTCTGGAGACGCCTCACTGGCTGAAGGAAGAAGCAAGGCCAAGCCCATAGCAAAGACCAAGGACTCCAGGTTCTTCCGGTTTCCCTAAGACCAAACTGAGCCTGACAGGTGGTCTCTGTCACATCCTGCAGCAGCTCCAAGACTTATCTGGAAGGTAAAGCAGCTTTTCCCAGGAATCGTTTGGTAAGAGAGCTGGGGATAGCTGTGGCCTCTTCGCCATTTGCCGTGTCGCTCAAGGTCCTCTGCTGCCACCAGTCAGAATTCAGTGGGGGCACAAGGATTAGTCACTACACGGAAAACCAGGAGATCTGCATGGGGCCCAGTAAGCTATTAATTAGCTGATCCTTGTACAGCACTTTGAAGAACAAACATGTTATGTAACCGCTAATTATAATTACTGTCCTCAGCCGTCCATCTCTTGCTAAGGCTGTGGCTCGAGCTGCAGCTGTGGCATGGGCTTCTGCAGGCTTTGACTGAAGGAGAAAAAAAGGCATTCTCCCTGGGAGCTAGGCTCTCTCTGTGAGGAGGCTTGTGTGCCCTCCATCAGGCCTGGCAGCTCAATTCGATTTTCACAGATAAAGGGAATGATTTACATGCTGATTAATTCGTGGAAGGGGAGGCTGGAGAAGCTTCTGGAAAAGCGAGAGATGCTGGTTGTCATGGCTCTTGCTTCGCTGCCCCCTGTTCTCTTTTCTTTCCCCTGGTTTTCATCAATGTCTTTATCCCAGTTCCCCCTGTTTTGTATTTCCTTCACTCGGTATTCTCGCTTAGCTTCTTTCCCCATCCTCACCCTTCCCGTTCTCACTCCCTGTACCCCTCTTTCTGTAACTCTGGGTTTAATTCCCAGCTGGGTGGAGCGAACTATCTGTACACAGATCGTTTTTATTTACTGTAAGATATTTCTAGAGCCCCCATGCCTCTGCATTAGTGGCATGGATTTGTTTTTCCCTGAGTATGAATTCTAATAAGATGGTAGGATTTTTTTTTTTTTCCTCTCTCAAGCCAGTTTGAACTGGAAATTCCAGACAGCTGGGAATTAGGCAAGTACTTTAGTGTCTGGAAAAACCCGAGGTGGAAGCTTCTTGTTAGTGAGTCAGTTTACTTCAAGATCAAAGAGGCCAATTCGTTCTTGATAAGGCTGTCCCCGGCTTCCATTCTGCCCAGGTCATTTAGCTTTTATGTTTAGAGTCTGGGTTAATAATTACAAGGTTAACACTCCACACTCTGCCTCTCCATCACTCCATGCTTTTGGGGGAGTAATGACTCTGTTGAAACAGAGTCTGCTGATCTGCCAGGATCCTTTCTACATCCCATAACTTCCTGGTTATGACTGCAAATGCTCCCAAGCTCCCATTACCCTGTGTCCCTCCTTGGTTGTCAACCCTCCTCGTCAGTCCAATGTGTGCTCATTTGCAGCTCTGTCTGTTTAAAATGGACAAGAAAGGCTGGCTGGGGTCAGTGGGCACATTACTGTAAGGGAACCACAACTGGGTTGGGTCTTAATATGTGTGTAATATCTGCACTGCCAAAATCATTGCTCTGTTCACCGAACACCAGCTTGCACACCCAGGGTTCTCTTGGGGGGCTTTAATGATCGACCTCATTTCATTCTCACAGGGAACCTAAAAGCAAGTATTTTCATTTCACAGCTGAGTGATCTGAGACTCACAGAGGTTAAGCAATTTTCTTAGGGTCATTCTGTAACTAGTACTTGATGGAGTTACGATTTGAACTCAAGTCTGAGAGTCCCGGAATCCCACCCTTTCCTGTTCATGTTCTTCCAAGCTTGAATTATTTGCATAACATCCTGATTATCTTTGACATAACTAAACAGTTATTTACACAGCTTGTTTTTAAAAATAATATATACACACATATGTACAGTATATATATACACACACATATACATACATATATTTATATATATATATTCACACATTTTACACACACAGAGGCACATTTGGGATGGAGTTTTGCTATGTTGCTCAGGCTGGTTTTAAGCTCTTGTTCTCAAGAGATCTCCCTCCCTCTCAAGCAACTCAGTCTGTAGATATATATCACCATGCCGGATGTGGTGGTTTGAAAGAAAATGGCCCCCAAAGGGAGTGGCACTATTAGGAGATGTGGCCTGGTTGGAGTAGGTACGGTGTTGTTGGAGGAAGAGTGTCACTGTGGAGGAAGGTTTTGAGGTCTTTTGTTTAAGCTTTGCTCAGAGTCACAATCTACTTTCTGTTGCCTGCAAGATGTCGGACTTCCAGCTACTTCTCCAGCATCGCATCTGCCTACACTGCTGTGCTCCCTGTCACGATAACAATGGACTGAACCTCCGAAACTGTAAGCGAGCCTCCCCAGTTTAATGTTTTCTTTATAAGAGTGACTGTGGTCATGGTGTCTCTTCACAGCAAGAGAAACCCCAAGACACCTGACAGATATTTAAATTTGTAGTTTTAATATAACAACCAAGAATTCTTTGTAGTATGGAGTATATCATGACTTTGATGAGCTAGATGTATTTTTTCCAATGTGCACACAAATTTAACACTCAATGAACAAATAAATGTTTATTCAGATGCCACAAAAAAATTACCATACACCTCGTAATTCACTTTTACCCACTTTACATGACTTTAACTTAGGACTTAACGCACACAAAAAAAGGGAAGAATTGGATTGTTCATAACCAAATCTTGTAGGACCCTTCTCTGTCAAACTGGAGATGCCTATTTGTCCTACAACTGAACAGACCCAAGGTCTGCTCTTTCTACTTCTGCCCAAGGTCAAACCCCCAGTCTAAGCCGGACTGGTGGGACTGGTTGGCTGCAAGGACAAAAGATAAAGGGAGGAAGGTTGACCTTGCCCCTGGGCTACACCCTACCTAGGCAGAGGGAGGAAGCTGAGTATGAAGGGAGGCTGCTTCCTTCCCTTCCTGAGCACGCTTCTCTTAGCCACTCCCCTTATTCTTCCCTGCACTGCCCTTGTTTCCTGGGTCTCTTGAACAGTGAGGGATATTTCTCTGGGCTCTGCCACTGAGCCCCTCTCTATGACCTACTCCTATGTCTCACTTTCACTACCTGTGTCTTCCACTCACAGAGCCATGGCTTTGAAGGGCAGTCAGCAGACAGCTCATATCCAGCTCCCTCTTCCAGGCCGGCTCTGCCTCCTCTCCTGCTTCTTTGGAGAGCACTGAAGGGTGATTCATTCAGACCCTTGAGCACAGAGGCTGGCAGTCAGCCAGGTCTCCTCTCTGTTCCTGCTCTGTCACCTCCCATTCATCTCCTTCAGAACTGTTTCTTGTTTCATAATACAGTACCCCGATTTCATGTCCTAACCTCTTGCCTGAGTATCCGCATCAGTGTAAAGGCTCTTAGCCATGGGGTGTGACGCATCTAATTGTGAGTCCGGACTCAGTCCCTCACGCTGTCTAGCCCTTGGAGGTTCCTTAACATCCACGCCTCAGGTCTATAAAATGGACATGGCTAGTCATCAGGATATTGTGAACATTAAAGTCCTGCACCCACTTTCTGGTTCATAGTTATAACTCAATAAGTGTTCACTCTTATTGTTTTTATTATTGCTTCTTATGACTGCTGGGAAAATGAGATCAAGTCTGTCAAGAGCAGTCTGAGCCTGACATATAGTTGTCATTGAGTAAACAGTATTATATTCTATTTTATGACCTCCGGTTCTTCTGCGCTCCAGTGCTTCCTACCAAATGGAAAACTGACCCTCTCATTATCCTGCAGCTTGTCTCTGTTTGGAGGAGTGTGCCTTTCATCCAGCAAGCAAGCCCTTCCCCAGTCCCATCCTGTGTGTCCTCACTTCTGTACCAGCCTGACATCTCCCCCTCTCCGCTTGCTCTTCCCTGCCTCGCCCTTTCACGAGCACGGCATTCAGACCTGTCCTCCCTGCTCTGTGGCCATTTATCTACGGAGGCTGCGCCCTCCATGAAACTGAATTTCCCGGGTCCTCCAGCGAGAGCTGCTATCTTCCTGCTCTGTGCCCTTGAGTGTTTGTGTGGAGCCCGTGATAATGCTATAGAGCTGCAATCTGCCGGCATCTGTGTTTGCTCCTTCCGTTGGGCAATATGTTCCTTGAGGGAAGAACGAGGTGGAGTCTTCCTCACGGGTAGCAATTCCATAGGCTGTGAGCAGTGAGTGAAGATGAGGCCCCTTCAAAGACTTCCCTACATGGTTTTCTTCTTTTCCTTTTCCCTTCTTTTCAATTTCTTTTCTTTTAAGATTTTTCTATTTATTATGTATACAGTGTTCTGCCTGCGTGAATGCCTGCAGGCCAGAAGAGGCCACCAGATCCCATTGGGAATGGTTGTGAGGCAGCATGTGGGGTGCTGGGAATTGAACTTGGGACCTCTGGAAGAACAGCCAGTGCTCTTACCCTCTGAGCCATCTCTCCAACCCCTCTTTTCAATTCCTATGACGTCTGTTTAGTTATTTGTGTGTAGGTGTTGGTGCATGCATGCCACTGGGCGCATGTGGAGGCTGGAGGACAACTTAGGGGGTGTGTTCTCTTTTTAGGGGTTCAAGATCAAACTGAGGTCATGAGGCTTGTTGGCAAGCTCTTTTATCCACCGAGCCATCTTGTCAGCCTGTATGTGTTTTTCAGTTATTGGCACAGTTAGAATTAGTGTGCAAGTGTCGTAATTTCAAAGGGCAGCACTGGTGTCTCTATAAAAAAAAGTCTTTTCACCTCGTTTGTAGGTACTCGGTGGGAAGAGTCACCAACTTTGCTCAGCTACTCTTTGGGATGGAATATCTGGCATCCCTATAATCAGATCTGGGTCCCATCTGTGCAGAGCGTGGCACAGGCTAGAGGCAGATGGCATCTTTGAGATGTCATTTGCAGTTGTCATAGTGAATGAGCAAAGAGGAAGAACAAGAAAGGAAACCCTTTTCCAATCTCTGCTTGGGTGACACAGGCACCCCAAATAGGAAGGCTGTTTGCTTTATTGGCAATCAGGGAGAAGATGGGGAGAGAGATACTTCTGTTTCCTCTGTACCAGCTGCTGAGTTATTATCAGAAGGCCGAGTGAGTGAGTGGAGAGGCTGAGAGTTCTGGGGCTTGGAAGGATAGCAACAGAGTGGTCAGTAACTTGAAGTTTATCCAGGCTGGTACTCTGGTATCAACATCACCTTTGCTGCCCGAGGAGGTGAGCCAACAAGGTCATTACATTATGTCTCCTTGCATATTCATGCTGGCAACTGGATTCTTTTTTATTTTATTTTTTCACATTCTCTATGTTCCAAAGAAAACCACTGACACGGGAACCAGTGGGTTATTTTAGGCTTCATCGCAGATATTCTGATATCTCTGCAGAAATTGGCATTGTCTTCTCTGCCTCAGTTTATTCTCACTTATTAATAGACAGCTTGGATTTACCCAAAAACAGATGCAATGGACATAGAATCTAGATAATGCCAAGTAGACCAGGTGAATTTGTCTTTGGTTCTATATAAGAAAACTGAGTTAGCGCTGCAGGTTTTAAAATTCAGGCTCTTTTTTCCTCTTGGTTAAGAAGAGATTTACTATAGGGAAGGGACAGGAGCTAGTTAGGGGAATGTTATCTCCCAAGATAAAGGAATTATAGTTCTCACTTATACACACGCACACTGATGCATGAATGCACACGCGCACGCACGCATGCACGCATGCATGAGTGCCTGCGCAGCCAGAGGTCAACCTTGGATATTGCCATCTGTTTCACTTTTTTTCTATTGTTTTGTTTTGTTTTGTTTTTTCGAGACAGGGTTTCTCTGTAGTTTTGGAGCCTGTCCTGAAACTAGTCTTGTAGACCAGGCTGGCCTCGAACTCACAGAGATCTGCCTGCCTCTGGAGTGCTGGGATTAAAGGCGTGCGCCACCACCGCCCAGCTTCGCTTTTTTCATTTTAATGTGTCTGTGTGGGTGTGCTGTGGTTGCTGGTGCCTGGGTCAGATCCCTGGAGCTAGAGTTATAGTTGTGAACTGTCTGATGTGGATGCTGGGAACCAAACTTGCACTTTAGAAATGAGGTCTTTCACTGACGTGGAGCGTACCTCTTAAATGGGACTGGGATCCAGCAGCTGCCACCTTCCTAGAGTTAGGGTTATAAGCATGCAACACCAAGCTTGGTTCTGGGCCTTGCTCTGGCCTCCTTGAGTAGAATGCCAGTGATATCCCGCGGCCCATCAGGCTAACCATAGTAAATAAATAAGCAAGCAAGCATGGGTTCTGAGGGTCAAACCCAAGCCTCGTGCTTATGAGGCAAACAACCTTCTCACTTATCTTGAGTCAGACCTTACCTTGAATTTCTCCCAAAACAGAACCAGGAATTTGTATTATTATGTGACGGGGAGTAAAATTCCAGGAAGCGGGGGCCAAGAGGGGATAGATAACAAGGGAAAGAAAGAACACTGTGAAGGTGCTATGATGTCCCGGTCTCCCCCTGGTGCAGTGTTCTGAAAGGCTGTGGAAACTCAGTCATGTAGGACAGTTGCCTTCAGGGAGAAAAGGGCAGTGATTGGTCCGCTAGCTCCTCTCCCTATCCAGGCTGCCTGTGCTGGAGCGCTTGAGCCACAGCGAGGAAGCCCCAGATCAGGAGGCACAGCACAGTCACGTCGTCAAAGTGGACGCAGGGCTAGCGCACACCAGACCCAGGAGCCTGTGAGATGTCTGCCTCCAGGAGAGCTTGAACAGGGCCGTGGGATAGTCTTTCTCCTTTTGGATGAAATGAGAATTCTTCTCTCCAGGGATGAAAGTGAAATGTGTGCTGGGTGGTGATGGCGCACACCTTTAATCCCAGCACTGGGTAAGCAGAGGCAGGTGGATCTCTGTGAGTTCGAGACCAGCCTGATCTACAAGAGCTAGTTCCAGGACAGGCTCCAAAGCCACAGAGAAACCCTGTCTCGGAAAACCAAAAAAAAAAGAGGGAAAGAAAGTGAAATGTGTAACTTAAAAATGTTTTGTTTTGGTTTTTCCTTCTTTTTGATTTGATGGTAAAAGACATTGCTTTAATTTCCTTTAAACCTTCTGTCCCTCAACCTTGCTGAGCTCTTTTCTTGGCTTTCATGTTTTTTTCTTTTTTAAGATTTAATTCCTTCGGAGTGTATGCAAATAAGATCATGTCATTTGCAAACAGAAATGATTTTAAATATTTATAGGCAATTTGATTTTAAGAAATGAAAAAGTAGGTTTTCCCCATACCACACTGGCTGGCTGGGTCCGTTGGGAACTGTCATTTAAGGGAACTCTTGTGTTTTCCCACATTGCCATCCCATGGAATAGAAATGCAGGTTATTTGGAAGAAGCAGAACCCAGAGAAATCATGGCTTCTCACCAGATCAGGATCACACGGTTTCTGCTAGCAGAGTCCCAGGGTGATCAGGGACTCTATGGAGAACTTAGTTCATCCCAAGCTTCTCCTGAGGAGTCACTGTGCCATTTTCCTTTTGGGAACAGCGGTTACTCAATGACTGCCTACCACCCAGGGTAAGATGAGGAGGGCAGACTCCTGTGTCTTTCTGGTGTGGTTTTAAGGAAGCTGCCAATCTGAACTTGGTTCTGGACTTGCTCCAGCCTACCTGATGGAACACCAGTGGCATCCAGTGGCCCATCAGGCTAATCACAGTTGGAGCTCTTCCCCACCCTCAGGCAATAATCTTTTTTCTTTCTTTGCCTGGCCAGGCAGTGGGCCAGGCTCATTCATGAGGAGCCATCTGGGATTGCTCAGACTGCTCACTTCTGCATCTGAGTCAAAGTGTGACTGGTGAGCAGGGGAGACACCAGCTGGACAGATGCACCGCGTCCACCAGGATTCTCCCGAAGCCCACTGGTATAGTTCATGAGTCACTTCTTTTCTTTTTTTCTATTCTAGAAATAATGGTCAAAATTCATGATGTGTCTGTGTTTAATGACAGCTGTGTAAGGTGGCATATAAGCCCAGAAAGCATAAACTCCGAGATTATGTACATGGTAAGTAACACGAGCTGCTTCCCCTCCTAATGCAGAAATGGAAGTGTGAGCCAGAAGGACATGGCCTACACCCTTTCCACCACACACACACACACACACATGCACACATGCACACATGCATGCACACTCTCACCCCCCCCACTCTGCCGCCTTCCTCCCTCCCTTCAGCTGTCTTTTCCTTCCTTCAGTCATATAAAGTGAAATGTATAATAACATTGCAAATGTATAATAACAAGCTACAGCTATTTTAACTTATGAAACAGCATGGTTAATCACGTGGTATAAAGTCTTGCTTGGCTGTTCCTTGCATATTCAAGTCTGGGTGAAACTTCCTTCATTTTGTAAACTCTCTTGGGATATCCCCTTAAGCAAAAGTTTCAGTTAGAGCAAACCCAAAGCTAAGACAGGTTTAAAAGATACCGTTAAAGATACTTTTATTAGAAAAGGATGGTTTTCTTTAATGGGTCTTACATGCTACCATCATACAAGTAACCATGAAGGTAAAATGATAATGTTTCTGTAACTAGGAACAACACCAAATTATACCATTTAGTGCCGCTGTCTACCAACTGTATGGTTTGAATGAGAGATGGGAAGAGCAGGATAATGTTTTCTCGTTCCAGTGCCCTTTTTTAAAAATGTGGGTGGGATTTTTTAAGACGTATGTCTAACGTATATGCCATCCAACAGAATGTGGGCGTGGGCCATGTACTTGTGTTCAGCATCCTCAGAGCACTTGTTTCCAAGCACTTACCCTTTTCTCCCCCAGCGGGCTGGAAGCATATGCTAAATTGGTGCTAGGACCTCCTTTTGTTGTTGGTCATTTTGTTATGATTATGCTGGCCTGCATTATGATCACCTGGCAGAATGAATCCAGGCAGTACTCTGTCCCTTTAAAAGACAAGCTCTGCCCTCTTCCAGTCTCTCTCTCTCTCTCTCTCTCCCTTTCCTTCTGAAGAGGTAGCTCTCTCCCTCCTCTTCTCTCTCCTCCTCTCTCTGTCTCCCTTTTTCCTTCCCTCTCT